>MU227057.1:0-18335 GCA_018584345.1 Thuja plicata
TCTCAAAGTCCTTAACCCTCTTACACCCCCACATGCCTCATTAAGGGCTTCATTAATGAAGATTCCTTAAGCCCATGTCTCTCCCATGCCTCATTAATTGCACCTACATGTGCATTTATTGGGCCTCTAAGCTCATGAATGAACCTTGTATCCCCTCTCTCTCCCATTTCTTCTATAAATAGGAGCATGTTTTGAGAGCACATAAGCCTTCCATAGAGATTAAATTTACATTGTTATGCTGCCCTTTTTATGCTAGATTGCACATTATTTCATAGCAAATACTAATTGTAGTGTTATTTCATCTTTCATTAGCTTGGATGCATGCTTTGTCTTCATTTTAGTTTGTTTTAATCAAATCCTTTGTACCTAGGTTGTATTGGTCACTGTTTCATCAACGTATTCTGAGGGCTAATACGTTGGTGGTCATACTCTTCTTAGGTTAGAAGGCAATAGGTCGCCTTTAGAGGGTTTAGTGTGTTTTCATGTTTTTGCTATCCCTAAGTTACTAAAACAATGATCTATTGAAGTGTTTGTGGCTATCTAACAGGTACCAAATAGCACACACACAGGTATAATCATCGATTCATGATTCATGATGCTATGATTACAATTTTACAAGTGTTTTTATTGTTTAAATGTTTACTTTTTATGATACTATGGGACATTTTAATCTTAACTCATGCTTCTAGGCTGCATATATATATATATACTAACGAACCCGAATCCAAACCCTTTTTCAAAATTTTGCCGTACCGGCAAACCGGTTCTTCGAACTTGAACCCGAACTCGAACTCGAACCGACATCCTAGTAGAAGACTGAAAGCCTCATCCATGCAGTTGAAATATTCGGATTTTTCAACTGCAGAATTTGGTTCAAGGTCTCAGTTGCCATTACTATCCGATACAAGACTCTACTTCTAGGCTGAAGCATAATCTTTGACTTCTATTTGGAATAGTTAAATGGCATCAGATTTGCAGAGGCTGGGAATTCCGTCCTTTATAAGCTCTAAATTTCTTCAGTATCTGCATAAGAAATTTTATTCTCCTTGGCAACTGGCAGTGTGCTTTGATACCATGTAAAATTTTGCAGCTGTACCTGCAAGTATATAGATCATGCTGTGCAGCTCCAGCCGCAAAATTTTACAGGCCAAAGGGACCAAGGGTTGTTGTAAACTTTTAGCTATATATGAAAGTCATTGGCCTTTTATCGTTTTGCTAAAAATATAAATTGTTTGCATTCGTAATGGACATCAGATGGAAGCCTCTGTAAATAATTACCGATACTCAAAATAATTTGCATTTTGAATTTTAGATCAATATATTACCCAATTTATTTTGTTCCAAGCAATTACTGTTGTAGAAATTGGAAACGAAAGAGTGAAAATTTATACCGTTTTGTCTAAGGCGTTAATCTTTAAAGGATTTCTAACTTTAACATAAAAATTATATGTTATTGATTTTGGTTTTTGTTTGCAGCCAATACTATGGAAAATTCAAATCATATTGCTGCGAGGCATACAATATTCTCAGGAAATCTAGTAACCTTATCCTCAATCTTTTCTACTTAATGGCTGGAGCAGGCATTCCTGATATCGCTTCTGATCCAGAGAGAGGAATTCTCAAGGTTGGTGTGACGTATGCCAATATGTTTCTTCTTTTCTTAGAAGGGTATTTTATGAACATTGAACTCGAGAGTCTCTTTTATCATTTTATGTGCCAATTCATATTCAACTCTTGTAATTAACATTTACTGAACAGCTCCAAGAAAAGTTCCGTTTGGACCTTGATGACGAGGCCTCAATCCAATTCTTTCAGGCTCTCATAAATGATAGTGTCAGCGCGTTGTTCCCACAAATGGTGGAGACAATACATCGATGGGCTCAGTACTGGCGATGAAGATAGAAACCTATTTTGTAATCACAGAAACTTCATCTCTCTAACAAATATTGCGTTTCATTTGATTATAATTATTCCTCTATTTTGGCAGAGGAAGAGATGGCCTTGTACATAATCCCAATATAAATGATCCCGGCGTCGATTGGAAGCTTGAATTATTCAAATATTTTTTATTTTAAGTCATTATATGATTTTCAAAATTCCTATTTTGACATGTAATCTATTGTCGTAGTGTCCATCTAGACATCATTGAAAATCAGAATATAATGTCTTTTTTATTTTTAAATAATCGATAAATATGATTAAAGGTGCATATTAATGTTAGATAGACATTACCTAGGCTTTTTGTGCTTTCCAAAACAAAGATGTTCGAAAATAGATTTGGATGACCATGTTATAAGAATGTTTAGCACTTAAACTTAAAAGCAAATAGAATATAATAGAATTTTTTTAATGTCCATGAAACCAAAGATAATCTATGGGACAAGAGATCCTCACATTTTTGTTTTTTAAGCATTGATGATCTCCTATTCAATAATAGAATTAGATGATCATCCTATAAGAATACTTCAAAATGAATAGAATATCATACAAGATATTTAATGTCTACGAGATCAAAGATAATCTATGGGACACTAGATCCTCACATTTTTCCTTTTCAAACGTTGATCTTCTACTATTCAATTTGATAATTAACTCTCTTATTCTCTCAACTATTTTCTCGTGGAATAAAACTTGAAATGAAGATGGTGTCAAGTTAGTTGTGTACTTGACATGGACGTCATTGTAAGCTTTATTATAAAAAAAAAATTGGTTTCCACTATCCCAACTATGCAAAAGATACAAACTCTTTCTTTCCATGTCTTTTAGCATTTTCCATCTATTCTCTAAACACTCAAGGAAATGTGAGTTAATCCTTGAATTGGCAATGAGAATCTTTGCTCTCTAAGAGATATTTTCCATGACCAAATTTTATGAAGGGAAATAAACAACTTAAAAAAGGCACATTTCAATTAACAAAATTTCAACTTAATTATACCATTACTTGTTTCGAGAGCTAACTTCATTAATAAATGATCCATTCACTTGAAGGTACACAATTAACGGATTACAACTATTATGTAATAACATTTAAAATGATCTCCCTTTGTCTTGGTTTGGTTTATAACAAGGAGGTCTTAAGCATAATATAAGGGAAGGTGGTCAACAAACGTGTCCTATTAAAATTATCAACTAGGGTTTATGCTTTTAACATCATCTTATTGATCATTAAGGAGTCTCCTCTTTGTCAATGAGCCTAGATAGATTCCCTTACCATTGAATACAAGGAGTCCTCATTTCCTTTAAGACATGTTACCTACAATCTACTCTTTATAAAAGTAATATAAGGTCTATTCTCTAGACTCTTAATTGGTTCCCACAACATTTGTACCTTAACATGAAAGGGGAGAGTAACTAAAGTAGGGTAATCACTGTAGTCTTCTAGACTATTAGTTAGACTACTCATAATTAAGTGGCCTAATTATGTTGTGTGTGTGTGTGTGTGTTGCTTGATCACTATTACAAGTGTGATTTGTTAATATTATAAGGTCCAAGATTACTGAGAGGCGGGTGAATCAGTAATCTATCAAAACTGAAACTTTTCACAATTCATTCAACACCATATACCACATTCATCAACTTTAAACTTTATGCATGCAATAAACAAAGTAATCAAACATTCATCCACACATGCAACAAAGTAACATTAGTATTTTTATCGTGGAAACCTTGACTAAGGGTGAAAACCACGGCGGGGATTAGCACCCACAAATATTTACTCTTCTGAAATGCGCCTTGTTAAACGGCTAGCCCAGTTAGGAGCAGACCCTATTAGGAGTCACCCGGTTAAGGGATTTACTTCTAGCCCCATTAGGAGCTTTACCCTGTGAGGAGTAACCTTGTTAAAGGATTTCAGATCCTAGTTAAAGAGCCACCTTGTTAAATGATTTACATAATAGACCTGTTAAAGTCTACCCGGTTAAGAGATTTTCTTGCAGAAACTATTAGGAATCAACAAGTACAATGATCAGGGTGTAACACTTCTCTGCTTGTTCAGATCCAATTAAGCACAACACTTTTGCTTCTTGCAGTCTATCTTCATTCTTTACTCAACCGCACCTTCGCATCCACGATCTACACTTGCATTATTCATCATTCAACATATAAATACATTACAAGTTCATTAGGTGGCCACTGCCTTAGACATGACCTAACACATTGAATTTTATCATTACAATCAATCTCGCTCAATCCTTGAACCCTAAAACATATTACCACTCTAGAACATTTCATACAAACTCAGGCCAGCCATAAGATTTATCACACATCGATTTAAATCAAGAACAATCAAACCTTTTTGACTTCCTCAACATACTTCCAAACCTTGATTAAATTCCATCACCTCAAGCAATGAAATATCAATTAATCATTGTAAATCTATTATGCCATGTTACATTGACACCTGGATCATAGAAACATCCACTGCAATCGATTGCATCATCACCACTCACCGATCTACCATCAACTGCTCAACCTTATTGAAATATTTTCTAACTGGCACAAAACAATCTTCTATCAACTGAAACAATGCCTTGTTGGCATAACTGCTTTAGTTGATAAGGAGATTAAGTTGATGAAAATGTTAGATCAGTTATATAGTTTATCATTGATGTCAAATAAGCAAAGTATTAACTATCGGCGAGAAGGAAGTCTTATCGGTGTAAGAAGGTTAGCTATTGGAAGCCGACATCTATTGGTTAAAAGAGAAATCACGCCGCAGCCAACAAGGAGGAAGAACATAAAAATGGTTTAATAAGATGATGAAGTTATGATCGTTGGATCTAGGTTTTGTTGATTAAAGATTATCTACTTAAGGAAGAGATAAGAAGAAGTTTGGTATCATGACGAAGGAGAAGAAAGAATAACGGTGGAACAAAGGAACCAATCATAGAAGGATTGTTGCGATCACAAAAGAGGATACATAGGATTGGAATGGTATGTTATTGTGTTAAGGAACTTTATTGGATCCGATATAGCAGAGTTAGTGCAAACTAAAGATCATTTTATAGATTGTTACTCTCTAACAATCGTGACACTAGAATCCCTTATCGGGTGACCCTAATAGGTCTATTGTAAATCCTTTAACAAGGTGACAATCTCGAAAGAGTGTTTAGAATCCTCTAACCAGGTTACTCCTAACAAGTCTCTAGGTAAATCCCATAACTAGGTAGCATTTAACAGTGCTTTTGTAACCCTTAACCAGACAAGCTCTTAACTGGGCGTATTTCATAAGAGTACAAGCAGAGGAGCATTCTTTTCAGGAGAAAGACTAGTTACATGGCTAAGCAAGAAACAAAGTTGTATATCACTGTCTACTGTCGAGGCTGAGTATGTTGTTGCAACTATGAATTGTGCAAATATTGTGTGGATCAAACAACTACTAGAAGGTATGCAAGAAGAGATCACAAAACCAGTCACTATCTATTGCGACAATACAAGTGCAATAAACATGTCAAAGAATCCGGTAATGCACTAAAAGACCAAGCACATATCTATCAAGTATCACTAGTTGAGAGAGAAAGTACAAGGCAAGCATGTAATATTGGAGTATGTGAATTAAAAAGAACAACTTGCTGACATATTCACCAAGCCATTACCGAAGGATACTTTCGACTATCTCAGAGGTAAATTAGGGGTCCTACCCCTATCCAACATTCATTAAATACAAGAGGCATGTTGCATCAATTCTAGAACACATTAGAATATCTGAATTTTGAGTTGATGCTGACTGATAACACTTTAGGTGATGCCTGAATTTTTGAAAGGAATTATGCATGCAAAGAAAAATTAGTACATGCAAGGTATGATTCACTATCTAAACAAGAATTCGGGAGTATGGATCTTTGGCATTGTTGTCAAAGAGGGAGAAGTATGTAATTGATGACTCCACAAGGGAGAAAGAAGCACAAGGGAGAAATACAAAGAAGAAGCAAGTGATGATACAAGTAAGGGAGACTACATGAAAGAGGCAAAATGTAATAGAAGTCAAAGATGAAGAACAAGCTAAGAGGGAGGAGAGATAGTACAGAGAGATCAGAGTAAACCATTAATAATTGATAGTGTTTCCATCAATGCCAAAGAGGGAGATTGTTAACCAACTGATGGTATTGGTGATGAAGACTGAGTTTCAGAAGAATACAAGCAAGTAGAATGATTAGATCAGTTGTTAGTTTGTCATTGATGTCAAGTAATTGATTTTTGGTTTATATTAAGATGCCATATCAATCAGAGAGGAACTTAATTGGTCATATAATAAAGACCAGAAAATGATAAGGAACTACTGATAGAATTATTTCTTACTTAAAATTTAATGTTGTTAAGTCGGTAAAGCAAAAAGGTCAAGTCAGTAAAGGGAACAACCTAGTTATTGAGCAATGAAGTGTTTTTTGGTCGAGAAGAGAAAAGATAGTCACCGAGTATGGAACCGAGCATGGAAAAGATTGAATACAAGGAGCATAACGAATTTAATGCAAAGGCACACAAATCAAGAAGTTTCCAAGCATGATGACGAAGTCTGTTGCAAGATCTATAGTCATGAGAAGTCAAGTTCAAAACATGTGATGCAGATTAAGTGGAAAAGGAAAGTTGTGAGTTCCAAGAAAAAGTGCAAGTCACAAGGCACAGTTAACCTCTTAACCGAGTTGCGAATACATTGAATTAGTTCATTTGAGAAGATTAGATGACTGCGTGCAATTGAGGGAAAACCTAACCAATAGGATTAAGAGAAAAAACAAAGGCCTATATAATGATGAGTCTGTATGTTTATACAGAGTTGCTGGCGAAGTGTTAAGTAAAAGAGCTACTGAGAAGAGTAGTGAAAGAGTTGGATAACCAATCAAGAGGAGAGAATGAGGGGTTGATGAGTTGTATGTGCCAATAAGTTTTAGAGAGCAATCAAAGGATCTGATCAAGCAAAGTATAGTTGCAGAATCACAGGTCACATTAGTACATTGTTTCTTACTAACATTTGTAAAAGAAAATCTCTTAACCGAGTAGACCTAATAGGTCTCATTGTAAAACCTTTAGAAAGGTAACATTCTAGGATGAATGTTTAAGCCCTCTAACCAGGCCACTCCTAGCAGGCTGAAGATCTTAACAGGTCTAAGGTAAATCCCCTAACAGGGTCACATCTAACAAATGCGCATTGTAATCTTTAACAGGATTGGCTCTTAACTGAACATACTTTAGAAGAGTATTTCATTTCGTGGGTGACAATTCCCATGGAGGGTTTTCTTAAATTGGGGTTCCTCGTTAAATATTGTGTTACATGTGATGCTTGATAACTGTGAATGTTATTTGTTTAAGTTATATTCTTTTATCAAGTTTGTGAAGAGTTTTCAAGTTTGGGTTTCTATTATTGTTTGATTCACCGAGCTGAATCAGAGGTTTAGATTTAAAGTACTAAGGTTCCATATTTTCTAATTCACCCTCCTCTCAGTAAACCATCTTTAATAGGGTTAAGCAACAACATCGTATCACCATGGGGGTCCAAGTGACCTAAAATCTTTCATTCCAAAAGTATTTAATACTTCCTTTATGTACTTAGACTGACTGATATAAATACCATCCTTTAATTGTGAAATTTGCAATCCAATAAAGAACTTAATTTCTCCTATCATTGACATCTCAAATTCTTTCATCTCTTCTGAAAACTCCAAGCTCACCTTATTTTTCTCTAAAGATTATGTCATAAAAAATACTTTAGTTGATAATATCGTATCACCTTCAACCTTCAAGTACACATTGCTATCCTCACCTGTTCTTATGAAATCAATCTTAATGAGATAAGAGTGTAATATTTCATATCATCCTCTAGGTGCTTGTTTTAGTCCATACAGTGCTTTTTTCTAGCTTGCACACCATGTCCTTATTCTCAGTCAATGCAAATCCATCTGGTTTCTCTATGTAAACCTCTTCTTCAAGAATCACATTCAGAAAAGAAGATTTGACATCCATTTGAAAAACTTTAAACTATTTATAAGAAACATAAGCAAGTAGAATTCTTACCCCTTCAAGTCTTTCCACAATAAAAAATGTTTCTCCGTAGACCATTCCTTCCTCTTGTGCATAGCCTTTACACAAGTCTTGCCTTGTTACGAACTACTTCTCCATCTTCATTCACTATTTTCATGAAAACCCACTTTGTACCAATCACATTCTTGTCTACTGGTCTAGGAACAAGTGTCCACGTGTCATTCTTTTCAATCTGGTCAAGTTCTTCTTCCATTATTTTTATCCATTCTTCACTTTTCAAGGTTTTCTTCACTGTTTTAGGCTCAAAATTTAAAATTAGACAAGTATTCTCTCTGATTTTCCTTCTTGTCTATACTCCAACATCTTTATCACCAATAGGTTCAGGTCTAGGTGCTTCTTCTTCTTAATCCACCAGTTGAACCACTTCTTCCTCATTGTTCTATTCAACAGTTTCTTGCTCCAGCAGTTGCCCATGCACAAATTCCATAACATTTCCTGGTTCTTGCTTGCTTGTTTCATCATATTTCTATGGATATTCATCTACCTTCACACTTTCACTTTAAACCATCATGTTAGTCCTTTTATTGAAACATTTATAGGCCTTTCTTTTAGTAGAATATCCTGATAAAATACCTTCATCAGTCTTAGGATCAAACTTGCCAATAAAATCATCTCTTTTGATATAGCATCTACTACCGAAAACTTTCAAATGTTTAATGCTAGGTGTGTGACCCTACCATAATTCATAAGGTGTCTTGTTTTTTCCTTTCTTCACTTGCACCTGGTTCAAAGTGTATACTATAGTACTGGTGGCTTCTCTCCAATACATCTTTGGTGCTTCACTTTGAATCAACATAGTCCCAACAACATCTACTATGGTTACGTTCCTCCTTTCAGCAACTCCATTTTGGTGAGGTGTTCTAGGTGCTGACATTTGTCTCTTGATTCCATTTTCTTCACAATATTTGATAAACTTTGTTGAGGTTAATTCACCTCCTCTATCAGACCATAGGCACTTGAATCTTTTACCTGTTTCATTCTCAACAAGTTCTTTGAAATATTTTAACTTGTAGAAAGCACCAGACTTATCCTTCAAGAAAGTCACCCACATAATCCTTGAGTAATCACCAGTAAACAATATAAAATATTTATCACCATGATATCTTTTAGTCCTCATAGGACCGCATAAATGAGTGTGCAATAAATCTAGTATATTCTCTGATGAAAAAGACTTTCTACTGAAAGTAGAACTAGTTAAATTACCCAACTGACATTCCTTACACATCATATTTTTTTGGTTTAACTAATTGTGGTAATCCTCGAAATGCATTCAACTTACTAACTTTGAACAAACTATTAAAGTTCATATGAGATAACCTTTTTATGCCACAACCAACTATCCTCAAATCTTGCCACCAAACAACTGTTTACAATAGTATTCAGGTGAAATAAATTATCTCTAGTCTAGCTACTAGTTGCAATCAGATCACCTGTTCCTCCAAGTATCCTGCACATACCTCCTTTGAACTCAATTCTATAACCTTTTTCATTCAACTAACCCACACTCAAAAAATTATGTGTTAGATCTTCTACAAAATAGACATCATCAACATTACTCTTACCATTCAAAGAAATTGCACCTTTCCCTTTAACAAAATAGGGTGTATAGCTACCAAACCTAACAACACCACCATCAAATTCTTCAAGCTTGATGAACTTACTTCTGTCACCGGTCATGTGATGTGAGAAACCACTGTCAATGACCCATTCATTGGCTTGATCCATGAGAGAGACTAAGGCCTTTTCACCTTCTGCAACATCCTCTTTTACTGCAACAAATACTATCTCCCCTTCTTTATTGTCTTCTGACTCCTCATCAGTCACACCTTTAGCTACAACAACATAACATTGCTTCTTTCCTTTTTTCTTTGAATATTCTAATTTTTTCCTTTTTTCACCATTAGGACACCTAGAAGCAATATGTCCAATGTTATTGCATTAAAAACACTTTAAAGGTAACTTGCCTTTGTACTTACCGATTCCTCTAGGTAATCTCCTTGAAAGTAAGGCTTCAAGTTCTTCTTGATTTCTTTCTTCTTCACATATGGATTCAAGTTCCTTGGAATAAATTTCATGATTCATATGTTTTCCCTTCTTTTCTAATGCTAATTGAAAAGAGGCCTTAAAAGATGCTTCAACTTTAGGCTTATTGTTATCATAATTACTTAATTCAAAAGGAGTGAGCTTATGAATCAATCTATCAATACAAAAAATATCAAATGTCCTCAATTCCAGTATAGAAGAAACTCCGATGGCATAAGTAGGTAGTAAGGTTCTCAAAATTTTACTTACCACATCACTTTCTTCAATGTTACCACCGAAAACTTTGATAGCACCAAATACTTCCTTTATCCTTTGACCATATTGAGCAATATTCTCAACTTCCACCATTTTCATGTCATCATATTTTCCCTTCAAGCTGTCTACCCTAGCTTTTTTCACATGTCTATATCCACTATATATTAGCTTCAACTTTTCCCAAATATTAAAGGTAGTCTCAAGTCCATGTACATCAATATATTCAGTATCAGATAGAGTACTTACTATATATTCCAATGCTTGCATCTTCTCCTGTTTCTCCTTTAAGTGATCTGCATTAAGAGTCCTAGTAGGAATTGTATATCTTGTTTCCACATGATTCCAGAACTATGGCCCCATTCCCTTCAAATATATCTTCATCTTGCCACTACATATAGTGTAGTTGTCTCTTGTAAACTTAGGACCTTTCTTCTTCATCATCAGATATTTTTCTCAAGTTGTTAAGCTTACCACACAGAGGACCTAGGATCTGATAATAATTGTTAATACTATAAGGTTCAATATTTTTGAGAGGGGGGTGAATCAGTAATCTATCAAATCTGAAACATTTCAAATTTCATTCAAAACCATAAACCAAATTCATCAACTTTAAAATTTATGCATTCAATAAACAAAGTAATCAAACAATCATCCACACATGCAATAAAGTAACACCATTATTTTTATCGTGGAAACCTTGACTAAGGGTGAAAACTACGGTGGGGATTAACACTCCTAAATATTTGCACTCTTCTAAAATGGGCCCTGTTAAAGGCCTAGCCCTGTTAGGAGCTTACAATGATGCCCTGTTAGGAGAAGACCCTATTAGGAGTCACCCGGTTAAGGGATTTACCTCTAGCCATGTTAGGATCTTTACCCTGTTAGGAGCTTTACCCTGTTAGGAGTAACTGTTATACACCAAATTTGCACCCTACTAAACTCGAGAGTCTAGTGATCTGGTATAACATGGGATTCCCTTCTAGGTTGTGGGACCTTGCTAAACTTGAACTAAAACCTCCAGATTCTAGGCCGGTTCCTCTTGGATAATCACCTATTTTGCTCTTGGTACCTGAAATGAAACTTGGTAGGAAAAGGGATAGAATAAAATTGAAATACATAAAGCAAGAACTTAATCTATTAGGCGATACACCAGAATGACACGAATCATAACAAAATGGCTAAAATTTAGCATGAAATCTTTGAATTAAAGCAAGTACAACTTTCTGAATAGGATTGCAAAAGTGTTTCATAGAGAGGTCCGAGATAAAACCATTTATGGAAATGTAATATTTTCATAAAAATAGATTTGAAGAATATAAACACAAACTATGACCTGCAAGCAAACATTCACTCTAGTAGAAAGGTACTGAAATGAGACAAGATAACACAGGATGATAAAATTCACAATATTATCTCTATCAATCATTCACAATATACACGTAACTGTAGAAAAGAAAGAGGACTAAGATAACTCAAAGATTTATCCAACAACAAACCACTATATTATGCTTCAAAGAGAATTACAGACATGAAAATCTTGGGGACAGAGAGAATGTCACATAAAGTTTTTACATAATCTGAACCCCTTGAGAATTACAAACATAAAAAATCTTGAGGACAGGAAAAATGTCACAGAAATTCCTTTTACACTATCCGAACCTAATTAAAAAAGCTTCTAAAACTACTTATATACAAACTCCTCAACCAGCAAGGCTCGGGAGTCAATCCATCATCAATGCAGATCATATCGAAAAACTTTATGGTTACAAAAAGAGTCTTTAACAACCAGAAACCCTAAAATGGTCACCTCTGCACATTAATGCACCTTTCGAAATGTGTCAAGCGATTAGATATATCTTGGAGATATCTCCCAACATTATAAATTCGATCAAAAATATCATCCTGATTCATCTACCCTGCCTGTAACTTGAAAATGGCGCCACCGCCATGAAAACTCTGAGAGAAGGATTTGAAAATTTAAAAAATTAGATTCTAATAGTCACAGGTGGCATGGAATCCCCAATCAATGGCTTACATTTGAACCTTTGTAATCTTTAAAACACGACTGTTGATCCTGTTTAAGTTACCCGCGAGCTCAGGATCTGATTTGCTTTGTGACAGGCAAGCACAATGCCTTAAAAATGATTCCTTGAGCATCTTCTCTTTAAGGTAATGCGCTAGTCGCACGAGGAATACTAACTAAACCAAGTATTAACTTTAACCCTTATCACAAACCGCAGGTCTGACTTAACCAAAAAGGACACATGTCTTTGTGGCGCAATGCCTTAAGCATTAATGATCTTGCAATTTTCTCATTAAGGCAAAGCGCTAACCATTCGATCAAAAGAAACCTGTCTAGAGATTAACAAGCCACTGACAGGCCCAAGTTTTGACAACCTGACACGCGTCAACACAATACATTTTCTTAATCACTATCTGATGAGCATCTCCCCATTAAGGCAAAATGCCAGCCACACGATCAAATATAATTTGACTGAAGATTAACTTCCCCCAGCCTTCAAAGAAAGGTGGCCCTATTATTGACGTGGCACAATGGTGCGATGCCTTAAAGAATCTTCAAAGCTTAATATGGTGACCAAGGAAAAGCGGTGACCGTCCGATGGATTCCTTCCTGCCCAGCTAACATCATACTCCACTACGAGCTTGGCCTGCCGCAGACACACATCAAAAAAGCATGATACTTCAATGAAAGCATTTGATCTCTGAATTGAGGCAAAGCGATGACTGTCAGATGAAGAAGAATCTGCTACCGCCTGGGGTAAATAAAGTGTCACAAGACCTAGGAAATAAAATTTAGGAAAATTAATCCCGCTAGGAAAAAAGGAACAAGACCCCGTTCGACGGTAACTTTAAAACACATGGAAAAGGGGAACTCAAGTGGCCTATAAAAGTAACGTCATTTTATAACAGCCATGAAAGACCTAGGATTTAAGGGGTTTTTCATAAAAATGAAGCAAGGGTTTTCCAACCAGGCCTAGAAACTTTGCAGAAAAAGGGCAGAAAACACAAAGCCATGGGTAGATTTCATACAAGCTGGGCTCAACCCTCGTGGGAGCCACATTTACTCTACTTTAAAGCCAAAAGAGCATAGGATAGGAAAATTTTGGTAACATTTTGGCGATTTCTGCTGAATAATTACCTGCTGGACGTATGAAGAATTCTAGCCTTTGACATTCCACTAGGCATTGAGTCACAAAAACACAAAACTAAGGACACAGGGAAACATGAGGAATGAAAGAATGGGAGAAAAACAACAGGAAATGAAGAAAACCAAAACAAGGAAGAGATCTATATACAACAAATACTAACTAACTATGCAAAAACACTTAGAGGAAAATAACTTCTTTACAAAGTAGGACAAACCTCAAAACAAGGTTTGAGGTGAAAACCATTGACTGAAATTGGCAAGCCTTCTCCTTCAAGTGTTGAGAGATGAAAAACATTATGCTCCTTGCATTCTATGATCACAAATGTGCCTCCCCAAAATGAATCAAATTTTCTATGCCTACGAGGTCTTTTCTTGAATTCATCCCACTCAAGGATTATGTCTCCAACATTAAAGTTCTATGATCTTGCTCTTTTGTTAAAAATTCTGTTGGTCTACATCTGTTGAAACTCCATAGTTTGCATAGATTTGCATCTATTCTCTTCCAGTTCCATAAGCTGAGCATAACGTACCTGCAAAGGACCCCCTTCTTCAAAGAGAAAAAGTTGGGTAGCAAGATCTAAAGATGGTAATTCAGTTGAAATAGATAGATTAGCCTCTTTACGATAAACTAGCATGTATGGAGAGTTCCCAATTATCTTTTTGGGAGTAATCTTGTGCAGCAATAGGGCAGATTTCATCTTGGAGTGCCAATCTCTTTGATTATCTTGTAAATTCCTTTTGATTATTCTGATCAGATTCTTATTGGTAGAATCTGCCAACCCTTACCTCGAGGGTAATAATTTGAACTAGTACTGAGATAAATACCATGTCTAGTTTCCCAGCAAGTAACCCTTAATCCTATGAAAGAAAGTGAATTATCATATATTATAGAATTAGGAATCCCAAACTTGTGAATGATATTAACATTAAAATTTAAGACATCAGTCTCATTAGCCTCCTTCAATGCAGTGGCTTCTATGCAACGAGTGAAATAATCAGTTGCAGTGATTATCCATTTGTGCCCTACACTAGATGGGGGGCTAATAGAGATTATGAAGTCAATTCCCCATTTCAAAATGGTTTCTCTGTCTTGATTGGTTGCAAATGTAGAGATGGAAGCCTTTCTTTCCCTGCAAACATGGCACATTTCATGCAATTCCTTACATAGACATGATTGTCCTTAAAAATAGTTGGCCAACAGTATCCAACCCTCATAATTTTGAGAGAAGTGGTCCTAGGAGAGAAATGACCTCCACAAGGTCCCGTAATCACCTAAAAATGGTATAGCAAACCCATAACCCCCTTTTTCTCAAATATTTGGCCTTAATAAACCAAGACATTATCGCTAGACTCTAATTATGAGAGCACTTAATCAAACTTGCTTGAATAATTCTAAAATCTTGACTAGAATCAAATCATCAAACATCAAAGCCTAAACCCCCAAAACATAAAACATTGGGATAAATCAAAAACTTCTAAAGTTCAAAAAGTGAACCCACTCACACGTGGATGTGCAGTCAAAAAATCAAATAAAATAAATAAAAAGGAGAAAATACCAATTTTGTCCCATTATCCACAAGAATTGACCAATCAAAATCACTTTATCATCTCACATGGATTGAGGGAAATTGTATCTCCACCATTGATCAATCTCTTTTTCTTCTTAATCCCAACCACTCATTTCTTGGAATCTCTTATAAAAGTGATAGCTCCCTTGCTCATTCATAACAAGAAGATTTGGAGTAGAGTTATAATGCTATTTTCATTCTAGAGCTCATTAGTGCATTCATAGTTCTTTGCTTTAATAGTAGTTTCTTGCATTCTTGCATTGTTAGCTTCATTTCTTAGCTTAGTGGCATTCTAGTTTCATTTCCTATCTTAATAGTAGATGGATTGTTCTTACATTTAGTAGCTTGCATTTGTATTCTAGTTTCAATACCATTCATAGTTTGATATCTCATTGCATCTTTCATTTCTAAGTCTTGAGAGCCAAGTATGCAAGTCTATGCATCTTGCTCATCTTCTTTGCATTGAATCTTCCATTTTGGATTAGTCAATTCACCAATTTCTCTATGTCCAATCTGATGGAAATCCATGAGAATCATACTCGCTTCAACTAGGAAGCAATATGCCAGTTTCTAGGGTTTTATGATAGTGCTTTGAATCTTATGTTTTCACTAACCCTTTGATATAATGGTTTATTGAAGTGTTTGATTTCAGATATTGATCACACATTTTATTTCAGATATTGATCACACATTTTACCAAACACATTTTTGGCACCCACAGTGGTAGAAAGTTGCATTTTTGCCTCATTTTCATGATTTTCTGCATATTTTTCACAAAACTGCGCTTTCTTTTGTCGTACTGTTGTCTATCCTCTATCGTATGAAAAATATCAGAATAGTATTTTTTCATCTAGGAATAGGTATATTATCATATGAGCTTTCATTTGCTATCTTTTATCATTTCAGGCTATTAGATTTATCATACGGGTGTTTCTCAGAACCTGTTTTGTTGTATGATAACTGATGTATTGTCGTATGACTTTCACTGCTAGTCTGTATTTTGCACTTTGTCGTTTGGAAAATAAAAATCATTTTTGGGGTTTCTCTCAAGCTGATTTTGGTTTTCTAAGCTTTTGCATATTTTCTATGATATTTTTAGTATCTGGTTTTGCATCATAACTAGTTTTTGCAAGACGTTTTGAGGAAGATTCGCTTGACAAAGTTACACTTGCACACTATTTTGCTAAAACTACTAACGATTTGTGCTTGTAGGACGCTAGCCAAAGGAGAGTTGCAACTACTAATGGTTGTGCTTGTAGGTTGCCTTGAGATTACATCAACCAAAATAAATATGTGTCTTCTTAGTGGATTTCTCAGGCACCTAGCTTAATTAGGGTGTTGTTTGTTTTGGTAAGATTAGACATTAGGGAGTATGCTCTTCTCTTCTTGAGAATCAAAAACCCAAACATGTTTGATTGAGCTTGAGAAAGTAACACTTTTCTTTTGGTAAATGAACATGTGCTTGATGTGTTTAGGAGACACTATGGAGTAGGAGAGTATGCTCTTTTCCTCTTGGAAAATCAGAAATCTTTACCTCTACTAGCTATCCATTTACTTTTCTTGCATTTACCTTTAGAGGGTTTGCCAATGGAGCAATCTTTTGGGAACAACCCAAGTGGGGAACAAGAAAGCCTGGTTGCTTCCACCCCACTATAATTAAATGCTTCCTTCAATCCAAAGAGAGGAAAGACATGGATATTTTCTATCTCTAATGCTCCTTCACTTGTAGGGCCTCGTTGCCTCAATCTTGCTAAGAAAGAACTACATTTGACTAGGCACTTGTAGGGTCATCTCGGTCTTAATATTGTTTACAAGGCTAGAAGGGAGATACATTCAACTTGTCAAGGGCCGAGAGGTCTCAATCTTGCATGCAATACTATACATGTTGGGTGCTTATAGGGCTATATTCCTTAATTTTGATTATGAAACTACAAGGGGTAGTCATGAACAGATGTACTTACTAGACACTTTTTAGATAGAGGCTACCCGATCTACCTCTGAAAGTATCATAATATTTGTGCAAGGATTGATCCAAGTGTACTTTACCTGGATCACCCCAAGATTTTTACACCCAACATATGTATTCCCAAGGAAATTTTAAAGCATGAATGTGATATGGGGGAGCTTATGCAATTCAAGCATTGAGTCTCTTTCCAAAACCCACAACGCACATAGTCCCAACAAAAGCCAATATCACTTTGTGTGAGGTGAAGGAATATCAAACATGGGAAAAGATTGTGATACTAAGACAATTTGACTATAGGTTAGAAAGTGTTTGGTTCTTCACTCTTTATGCTTGATGTGTTTGTACACCTTGAAACTTGACATATCCTACAAACAAGAACACATTGAAAAATAGAAAAATAGTAAACGTCTAGATTTTCACCTCAAAAATTAGACAACATTATCCA
Source organism: Thuja plicata (assembly GCA_018584345.1). Classification (NCBI taxonomy): domain Eukaryota; kingdom Viridiplantae; phylum Streptophyta; class Pinopsida; order Cupressales; family Cupressaceae; genus Thuja; species Thuja plicata. Next base: position 17,478 of record MU227057.1, read on the forward strand.
AAATCTTTCACTCACAAGTGGCAAACTATTCTAGAATCTTTTGTCATCTCATGCCATTACATTTTTCATATGACAGAGCACTGAGAGGGAAAAAAATCGTATGAGGACCAGTGTATTGTCGTATGGGAACTTATGAATTATCATATGGGACCTAAGTTAAAATCAGTCCAATCTTGAAATCTTTGTCATTCGGTCACACTTTTGCAACAACAACTATTATGGCTTGTCACGGTCTTTTTCAAATTTCAAATCTGGTGGTTATATTCGTCATTGTCCTTTGTCCTAGCTTCTCACAATCCTCTTGATCATATTGGCTCTTTGTTCTTGGTTACTCGTCAACTTTTTCACAAGTGTCATCTAGTAGGTATTCAGGCCTCAAACGAACGATACCTTGTACAAGTTCAAAAACCAATCGATTTTCTCTATCAAACAAATCTTTGGAGCTTTGAAATTGACTTGACAACTTGATCCTCTAGAGATGCTAGTCACGGATTTTCTTTACATGGTCCAAACAAGGAGTCAGAATGCTGATCTCGATTCTAAGGGAAAAGCTATTGACACTACCACACCAGGGCCTTCATCTTGAAAGAAACCTACAACTTTTGATATTCCAAAACAAGAGACTTTAGTTCCCTGTTAGATAGCACCTCTGCTTGATCAGTCTACTCACAATATCAAAAATATGTCTTCCTACGATTGGGGGTCCCAACATGACCACCAGAGACAACATACCAGTGCCTCTTCCTCCATAGAGGAGCCCTGTAATGTCCTCGCCAGGGAAACCATAAGGAATCAGGTCTATGACCTAAAATTACAATTAACAAATTTTTTTTTTTTTTTTCTAACATTCTAACATAA
>MU227057.1:23862-75970 GCA_018584345.1 Thuja plicata
GATGTTTTGAAACCAGTTATACATGACTCCATGCCCTAGGATTGAGCACTGGTCTATTTTTGTTCAGTGAAGTGACTATCAATCATTTAAAACAAAGTCTTTACTTTCAGTTTTGGTCTATTTCAGTGAAAATTACAGTTAACATGTCCTGTAATTCCACCAGTAACTAGCTTGAATAATTTAGTGATTTCGTTATTCAAAGTTGTTTAAGGGTATTCCCGCCCGAGTTTGTGGAGCTCAAAGTGCAGAAGGTTTAAAAAAACCTTGTTTCTGTTGTTCTATTTTATGCTGAACCAGTGTTGGGGATAGATAGAGTGAACCCTTGAAGGGTATTCTAATATCAGCAAGAAAAGGAACCAACAGGTACCATGACCCAAATGAAATTTTACTCCTTTTGGAGAGCCTTTGCAAGATGCATTAAAAACATTGGTTTCTAATAAGATCATCATGATCCCTAACTCAAAACCTTGGGAGCCTAAGGTAAAACCTAAATGGTGGAATGAAAATCACTACTATGAGTTTCATAAGAGCAAAGGACATTTGACAAATGATTGTATGAAGCTGAAACATGTGATAAAAGATCTGATTGACAATAAGACTATCACAACTGGTACTCACGGGTCGAACAATGACCATAAAGCCTTCAAGCAGCCTTTTCCATCTTATGAGAAAGGAGAATCCTCAAAAGCCCCAGGAGCCACAGTGAATCATACCTACACCAACACTGATAGTGTGATACACATGCTCAAACCCTCTGACCGGTCAATCAATGTCATTATTTTTTAGGACAAAGAAACTGATTCTGCTAATGTGGTCACTCAGGGTCAATCCAATGTCACTCTTAACGGGGTGGCATCTACACCTAAGAAAACCATTGCACCAATAAGTAATCCTTCATCATCAAAGAAAGCTATCATTTACAATGAACTCCCATCCAGATCTCTATCCTAGAATTGATAAAATTGTCACCATCGCATTAAGATATCCTTGACACTGAACTTTTAGAAAATAATGTTCCCAAAGACCTTAATGTCGGCCGGTTCCAGACTATGGTGAATCACTTGAATTCCCATCATTATCTATCTTTCTCAGAAGAAGATGACAAATCCCTTAGTCACCTGCACAATCAATCTTTTAACATAGATGTCTTGATTCACAAACATCAAGTTAAGTGCATTTTGATAGATGGAGACGCTGGTTTGAACATTTTCAGTCTCAAACTGGTCACAACATTAGGTTTTTCTGAACACACCATTGATCCTCAGAAGAAGATAACTATCAAAGAATATGACAAGTAGGAAATATCATTAAAAGGACTAGTGGTGCTCCCTATCAGGGTGGGCCCTATTGAAAGAATTGTTACTTGTCAGGTGCTAGATTTGCCTCTCGCATACATCTTGCTAAGAAAACCTTGGATTCATGACATGCATGCAGTCCCTTCTGCTTATCATGAATGCATGAAACTTCTGTATAATGGGGCAAAAGTATCCATCCCAGCTGACAATGCTTACTCTTGCAACACTTTGAAACAAGTTGACAGTATGGTTCCATACAACAAGGAGTCACCACAAACTTCTGAAATGGCTCAAAAGGAACTAATGAAGAGCTTCAAGGGAAAACTTAAGATCAATAACACAAGCATGGGAGAATAGAACTTAACTTCTCTTCCTACATCTTCTAGATCTTATGGTATGCCATCCTCATCCTTCCCACCTTCAAATGACCAACAAATAGAAATACATGAGGGAACTAGAATGGTAAAGGCACGTGTTTCTCTTTTAGAAGAGAATGAAGAGAAAGCTGTTCTTGGATGGTTGTACACGGATGAAGAACAAGATAACAAAGTAAAACATGTGGAAATATTCCCACATAGGTACATGAAAGGATATCAAATAATGAGAAAATGGGATACAAAGGTAAGGGACCCGTAGGAAAATACAAAGGTCTAATAGAACCCCTTCATGCTGAATTTCAAAGTCCAACATACATGACTAGCTTGGGGTACCATGAGAGGAAAGTCCATCCTAGTTTCTCTCACATAGACACATATGACATAGACACTAAAGATGAAGCAGAGTGTATCCCTCTTCCTCTCGAGCAACTGATGCGTGTCACCACTGAAAATTTGCATATCAGGGGGAACCTTACATTCTAGCATTTCACAGAGCTTCCTTTGAACCATAAAAATCCAATACTTTTACAAATGTGAAAGAGATGTCAACTCAACAACTAGACATACACTTAGATGTAGAAGATAGACATCCTAACTAGGGGCAGCTTGTTTTTACCTCCCATGTCCTTAATCTACCTCATTTCTCAAATGATGGGGTGCACGATGTTGAGGAGGCTTCTCCTCATGCTTCTCAAAAATCAGAGGATGATTCTACTCAGTATAGAGTAAATCAAAAATATGAAAATAATAGCTATCTCAGTGTCCCAAGGACTCTCTCTCTTGCTATTTGGAAAATAGAGATCATGATCCTATTCAATTTGATTATGGGCAAGATAATACTTTAAAAGAACAACATCCTAACTGGGGACAAACTTTGGCTCCTACATAGGTGTCAGACTTGCCTCATTCAAATGAAACAAACTCTAATGAATATGAGTGGGATTTCTTTTCTGATGCTACCATGGATATTGAAGTGGATGTAGTTAATAAGTTTGCACCTTATATCCTACATGGAGAAAGTGTTCGCATTGCTGGAGCATTAGGCTCACCTCTAAGTGAACATCCTGAGCCATAACCCGTCCTTATTCTGGATGATGACTGTTCTTCCGAAGATGAGGAAAGGCCGCCTCTTCCACCTAACATCAACTGGGGTTTCAGGAGAGAACCTAAGAATGATCTCGCATCTGCTACTCAGAATTGGGATTTTGACGGGCATTCTAGCCATGACTCTGCATCAACTAGCAATAGAGGCGGTCCTACATCCACTAGTTACAGAAATAATCTTACAGATGAACAATGGGAACAATGGGACCGTGAAGCAGAAGAAGAGGAAGTAACTTGGGACCTTCAAGATCTTCAACAACTTGATATGGCTCCTCGCCCACGAATCCCATCCTCAAGGATTAAAATTGTTCCTCTTGTAACCACATAGATTTGGTCTACTCTGACCATAGACCCTATTTTCCCTAACCTCAATTATGTCTAGACAACTCCTCAATCGGCTGGCATAATTCATTCAAATTAAATTTAATATCCTAGGTGATTTAATCAATAAATTTTATTAATCACCTTAGCCAATCAAACCAATCAACTCAATTCAAATCAATTCAAATCAATACCTGGCTAATGTAATTAATTTAATCCTAATCATACCTCATCACTTGCAAAATCAATCCCCTGGCCTAATTTATTCAATTTGGCTATGGTTCTAATTAATTATTACAAAGCAATCAAAAGCTTAGTTGATTAATTAAATCCCTATTATTGAGTGAATATGTTATTACAACAATTCATTTCATTAATATTCTCTCTAACCTAACCAATCTCAACTACCCAAGCATGAGTTCAAACTCATCCCAACCCCTTCTCACATCCTAATTCTTCTTAATTAGCTAATTAACCCTAATTAGCTAATCCCCCCACTCATTCTCTCTCCTCCCATCTCTATCTCCTTAATCACATGCCTTAAGCCTTAATCCTAATTCTAAGCTACTCTTAAGCTTGTCACATTCCTAAATCTGTGATTAGGAATTCAACCCACTTGAGGAAGTCAACTTTCTCAAGCTTGGCTCCCTCTAAGTCCACCTTCTCAAGCTTGGACTTACACCCCTCACCATGCCTCTTAAATGCTTGCATTTAATGCATATTCCTCACACCATGCCTCATCAATGCCTTTGGCATTAATGCCTCTTACACCTCATTAATGGTTTTTACACCTCCATTAATGAACCTTGTCCTCTCTCTCTCTCCCTCCCCATTATTCTATAAATTGGATGGATTTTGAGCACAAATGACCCTTAAATTTGAAGTATTTGATTGTTGAAGCCCTAAATTTTTAAGTGTTGAAAGCATTCTTATGCTGCCCATATTTGGATAATTGAAGGAGAAAACTCATGTTGCTCATATTTTAGGGGTTCATATTGCTTTTTAGCTTATTTCTTACTTGTATTGTTAGAATCTTCATTCTTAGAACTAGAATCCATGTTTCTTAATCATTTAGATTAGTTTTTATTTGAATCTTCTATTCTTAGGTTGTATATGTCACTGGAATATGCATAATCTGAGGGCTATTATGTTATTTTTCATACTCCTCCTAGATAGGAAGCAATAGATTGATTTTGGTGTTTGCTATGCTTGCTAATCCCTTGTTTTAACTAATGCAATGATCTATTAAAGTATTGTGTCGCTCTTAATAGGTACAAAAACCACACACAGATCTCTGGCACCCACCGTGGGGCAAGATTGCTTGAAATTTCACAAAATTCTGCTCTCTGCCCTTGACATTTTCAAAATTTGCAGGCAGTTTTCTGTATATCTTCTATCGTTTTTGGGAGAACTCTATCATCTGCGGTATATATTATATCATTTCCAAGAGTTTTAATATCATCTGCCGCTACATTTCTGGAAGGTAAAATTTGGCCTTAAAATCAGTTTTGGTAACTTTTTTTTTGTTTTTGGTACGTGTTATCGTTTTGCATTAAAGGATTATCATTTTTGGTGAAGATTATCATTTTTGGGGATTATCATTTTGGGTCTCTGAATTATTGTCTGGAGTCCAAAGGGCAAGATTACAGAGTTCTGTCATTGGAAAATTTGATTTCCACCTTGCTAACTTGGTTGTTTTCTTGATTTTGATCATATTTTTAGCAGCCTAACATGTTTTTCAGGAGTTGGAATGGATTATCTTGATTTATTTGCACAATTTTAAAAAATTAACACACTTTCCAATCACTTGTTAAATCGATCAGATTAGTATGCTCTTTTCCTCCAAGGAAAATCAGAAGTTGGTTTCAAACTTGAAAGGAATTTGGGGTAAATAGACAAAGACAATCACTTTTCTAATGTTGGATAGTAATTGAACAATCAAAGCATTAAAATCTTGTGGCTCAATGAAAAAAAACTCCTATATCTATTCTCGCCAGACAACTCATCTTGATGCAAATGGAGCTTACAAATCTCAAACAGGAGAAGGCTAAACCCAAGACGAAATACTCTTTGGACTTCATTTGTCCATTTCCTTTTGACAAGAGTATTACTATGGTCCTGTTTCCTCCTAACATGGCAAGACCAAAATATGACAAATATACGGGAGAGACTGACCCACATGACCATATAAGAGAATTCTGTGCTCTGAGTATCGAATACATGCATGAACCTACATAGCTCATGTGGCTCTTTCCTGGAAGCCTAGGAGGCAATGCCATGGAGTGGATCTCAAAGCTTACACCTAAGGTAAAATTTTTTGAGGAGTTAATTCAATAATTTATCCAACATTACTCCTATAATATACAACATGATGTGACTATGATGGATCTATGCAACACTAAACAAAAGACTGGCGAATCCTTTACACACTTTCTACAAAGGTGGAGGAAAATCTTTGCACAGTATTCAAGGGCTCTTCCCGAATTTGAAAAGATGGAAATATTTGTTAATAACTTGGTACCTGAGTTAAAATACGCATTACAAATGCAAGAATCCCCTAGCTTCGACAGGATGATAAAAAATGCCATCCGTATTGAAGAAGTAATGGTCAAAAAGGGAGAAATCACTCTTCAAAGTGAAAGAAAGTCTACCAACTCCAACTCCAAACCTAAGTGGTGGAAGAAAAAAAAAAATGTTGTCAACGATGGAGTAGTAGATGCCTCTAATGTTAATTCTAAACCCCAGGTGTTCAATCTAACAAATAGCATGCAAGCAAGTAAAGATGCCAAGGTAACAACCTCCATATCTAAAGAAAACAATGATAACTACAAGGGTCAACCATGGACTTCCAAACCTCATAGAAAATTTACTCCTTTGCGAGAGCCTCTTGAAACTATTTTGAAGACACTATTAGACAACAAAGTTCTCACAATCCCAGATTCCAAGCCATGGGAACCAGAAGTCAAACCAAAATGGTGGGATGACAATTCTTACTGTGTCTTTCACAAGAACAAAGGACACAAGACTAACAACTGTCTTAAACTCAAACATGATATCCAAGACCTTATTGAAGGATGCAAGATCAAAGTGGAAGGACACACCACTAATGAAGATCATACAACATTTAACAAATCGTTCGCTAATTATGAGAAAGGGGAAGCATCTAAAGGAAAAAGGTAATGAAGTAAACTACACCTACTCCAATAATGATAATGTGATCAATATGCTAGACATTAAAACTGAATCAATTAATGTGGTCATAATCAAAGGTGTTAAAGACATATCTTTCCAATCAAATGCGCTAACTCAGAGTCAAGCACAAGTCACGATAAATGGACCTAATTCCACATCAAAACCAACAACTCCCAAGGTACCCATTGTCGTGCTATTCCTAAACCAACAACGAAATAAATGGTGACTATTCCTACAAAAAAGTATGACTTGGTGCACCAATTGCAATGAATCTCTGCTAAAATTTCCATTTTTGAGTTTCTCAAAATCTCCACCGTGCATAGGGAAATCCTGGAACAATCCCTACATGCCGCAAATATGCCAAAAGACCTTGATATAGAAAAATTCCAAGCGATGGTTAATCACATCTCAGCGCTACATTACCTCTCTTTTTTAGAGGAAGATGATAAATCATTGACCCATCCACATAATCAACCTCTCCATATTGAATTCCTCATTCATAAATCCCATGTTAGACGCGTATTGATAGATGGAGGCACAAGCTTGAATATTTGTACCCTCAATCTCATCAGAAAACTGGGTCTCTCATAACAGACCATTGATTCTAGAAGCAAAATAACTATCAAAGCTTATGACGAGAAAGAGAGATCCTCTAAAGGTCTTATTTTTCTACCCATAAGAGTTAGACCAACTGAAAGGAATGTCATATGTCAATTTCTGGATCTACCCTTGGCCTACAACATCCTGTTAGGGAGACCACAGATTGACGAAATGCAAGAAGTGTCGTCTACCTTCCACCAATGTATTAAGTTCCCACATAATGGGGTGGAAGTGACAATTCCTATAGATACTAATTATACTTGCAACAATATCAAAGTAGGTAGTATGATTCCATATAACAAGGAAGCTATGGATGAGATTTCTCCTGAAACTACCAAAGACATGGTGATGAAATTTTTTGGAAAGACCTTAAAACTTGAAGAAATAGGTATGGGAGAATACAAGATGGACATGACCCCATCATTGATAGAATTACTAGTATCACCAAGATCCTATGGAAAGCCTTCCTCATCATTCACACCTATTGTATTTCAAACACCAGAAATCCACAAAGCAACTAGCATGGTTAATGCATCCACATCTTCTATAGATAACACAGAAGAACAGGTAGTCTTGGCCTGGCTTTACAATGGAGAATTGAAGGAAGCTGAGGTAGAACATGTATAAATATCCCCAGAATAGTATGGTAAAGGATACAACCTCCTCAAAAAAATGGGATACAAAGGAAAAGGACCTTTAAGTGACATAGGGAGAGGACTTATTGAACCTGTACAAATGGAATTTAGAAATACCAGAAACAAAATGAGGCTCAATTTTAATAATGAATCTGACAAGCCCGATTCAAAAGATAGTCTGATCTCTGACAAAGGGAGAGATGAAACATAAGAAACCAAACTAGAATAGTGGTCCTATGAAATATTATTGCATGTTTGTATGGAGAATCCCATAATAAAGGAGAGTGCTATGTACCAAGCTTTGAAGTACCACAAGATCTTTGTATGCCTTTGTTAGCACAAACTCTTATTCAAGAGGTAGAAGAAACAACGGAGGATGATCAAGCAGTACCACTGATAGCAACAGTTACTAAATAAATGCCCTGACAACAAGATTTACATCCTAACTGGGGGTAGTTAGTTAGAGTTTCACATTTCCTTGATTTACCACACTTTGATCTACAAGTGGCTAATAGGGTACATCAGGTAACTATTGCTGAATTCTTAAATATGTCTGATGATGAAGTAACCAACTCACATGATTATGAGTGGGATGAGCTATATGTTGCCACGGAGGACATTGAAATAGATGTAATTCACATGTTTGCAGCTCCATCAGCACCCAACAAGCATCCTAACACTACTCTTGACAGTGTTGATATTCCTAAAGCAGAGGAGGAATTCCTTACCCCAATCATTCATGAAGAGACTGGTATTCTCTTACGTCTAGAAGAAATTCAGAGGCGGCAAGATAGAAGCCTCCTTTTACAGAGAGATGATGATGACAGTTCCACTGATGAGTCACTAGAGTTCGGTCCACATATAAATAACAATGACCCTTTTAATTACAATCTAACTCTTATTGATTTACACATAGAAGAGATTAACTTAACAAAACATGTGATGTCAGTGAATAGTCTTGAGGCTAACTCGATGCTGTCCTTCCAAGAGTCTGACTCCTTGTCTTTGATAAACCTAGACCTAATTGATTGGACTAATACGACTCCTACTCCTATCCTGGACTTTCCCAATGAATACACTTTGGCTTGCTATCTAAAAACTTGTGAATCTTACCCTTCTTCCACCAATGCAAGGAGTGTGAACATGTCACAGGAGGATATCAAGTTTTTCAGTCAAAAATTGAAAAATAAAAAGAAAAAGAGAACTGACGGTGAAAACCACATTGTGGCAGTGTCAGATTCTAAAATAGTAAAAAAAAAGACATATTTGATGGTGAAAACCTCTTCGAGGCACCAAAAGATGAGATTCTTGATATCCTCCCTAAGCACTTTCAAGAAAGATCTTCTATTCTGATAGAGACAACACAACCAGTTAACTTGGGCACAACTGAAGTTCCTCAAATTTTTCACCTAGCATAATATTTGATAGATGAAGAGAAGACACAGTTCAATGAGTTCCTAAAAGAGAAAAAGGTCAAATTTTCATGGTCTTACATAGATATGCCTAGACTGGATCCTGAATTAATATTGCACCATCTATCTATAGCTCCTGGGATCAAACCCGTGAAATAGAAACTAAGAAAGATGCATCCTCATGTTGCATTGCTAGTAAAAGTGGAGCTAGAGAAATTATTGAAAGATGGATTCATCAGAGTCATTGCTTACACAGGGTGGATCTCTAATGTGGTCCCAGTGTCTAAATCTGATAAATCTATCAAGATCTGTATAGACTTTAGGGACTTAAACAAGGCATGTCCTAAGGATGACTTCCCACTACCTAATATTGATATGATCATAGACCTCACAGTAGGCTACCAAATGTTTTCATTTATGGATGGTTTCTCAGGCTATAATTAGATTAAAATTGCTCCTAAAGATCAAGAGAAGACTGCATTTACATGCGCATGGGGCACCTTTCACTGTAACGTCATGCCATTTGGGTTAAATAATGCTAGTGCTACATATCAAAGAGCCATGACTACTATATTCCATGATATGATGCATAAAAACATGGAGGATTACGTGGATGACACATTAGGTAAATCCAAAGAATGGGCTACTCATATTGATGACTTAATAAAGATATTGGATCGTATGGAGCAATTTCAACTCAGGCTCAATCCCAATAAATGTGCCTTTGGGGTCCAATTAGGAAAGGTCTTAGGATTTATTGTCTCACCAAAAGGAATTGAGGTAGATCCTGCAAAAGTTAAAGCTATACTAGAGATGACTCCACTACGCAATATTGGTCAAATGAGAACATTACAAGGGAGACTCCAGTCAATCAGAAGGTTCATGTCACAACTTGCCGATAGAGCGCAACCCTTTACCAAATTACTACATAAGGGTGCCACCTTCAAATGGGATGAACATTGTGAAGCCAACTTCAGATAATTAAAAGAGTACCTGGCTACTCCTATTATTATGGCACCCATCCATGGAAAGCCATTACTCCTATATATTTCAGCTACAACCACATCATTAGGAGTATTTATCGCACAAGAGGATGAAACCAAGAAAGAAAGAGTGATCTACTACATTAGTAGAACACTAGTCTCCTATGAACTCAATTACAACATTATTGAAAAATCATGCCTAGTCATTGTCTTTGCATCACAATAATTGAGACATTACATGCTATCACATACAGTAAGGCTCATTGCAAAGATACATCCTTTGAAGTATCTCCTGAGAAAAAAACATTAACAGGACGTCTGGCAAAGTGGGTCCTCATTCTGAGAAAATTTGACATTGAATATGTGGACAAGAGGGCTATTAAAGGACAAGTCCTCGTAGATCAATTAGCTGATTCATGACTCCAAGATGACAAACCTTTAAGAATTGAGTTCCCAGATGAAAAAATTATTCATCTCAGTGAGCACCCATGGAAGATGTACTTCGATAGTTCTTTCACACAACAAGGCTCTAGATCAGGGGTTCTATTCATAACTCCTTAAGGCTACAAGATACCAAAGTCCTACAAATTGATGTTTCCATGCACAAATAACATTTCTGAATATGAAGCATTGGTAAGCAGTCTTAAACTTGTTATGGAGTGGAAAATTGTAGAGTTACATGTGTATGGTGACTCTCGACTCATTATGAATCAAGTCAATGGAGATTATCAGATGGAAGATGAGAAGTTGATGCCCTATAAGCAACTGGTAGATAACCTAAAGAAGTACTTTGTCTTCATCACATTCCAACAGATACCTAGAATAGAGAATAAAGTTGTGGATGTTATGGCTACATTGGCATCCATGTTACAACTGGAGGAACATCAATTCTGCTATGACTTCTTGGTGGAAGAATTATCCTACCCAGCCTTTGATACTCCTGAATACCAAGTAATTTGTGCTTTAAATGCCCCAAAATAATCTTGGTATGCTAATATCATTGCTTACCTAACTGATCAAACCATTCCCAATAATCTATTGAGAAATGAAAAAAGAGCCTTGATTAGGAAAGCATCGCGTTATGTCCTCATAACTAATAACTTATATAGATGAGGTCTTGATGGTATGCTTCTTAGATGTTTAGAACTCAAAGAGTCAGATCACATGTTAAAATAAGTCCACGAAGGTGTATGTGGATCACATTCAAACGAATTTTCACTAGCAAAGAAACTGCTCAAAGTAGGCTATTACTGAGCTACAATGGAAAAAGATGCTGTTCAATTTTCCAAAACTTGTCATAAATTCCAAATGCATGGAAATCTCATCCATGCTCCTACTAGATAACTTATACCTTTTATAACACATTGGCTATTTCAACAACGGGCCTTTGACTTGGTTGGACAAATATATCCCAATTCTTCAAATGGACAAAGTTTCATCATTACAACCACTGTGTATTTCACGAAGTGGGTTGAGGCCATGCCACTAATCAAAGCCACTGGTAAATAGGTGGCTATGTTCATCTTGAACTACATCATCTGTAGATATGGGATACCCTCATTAATTATAACAAACAATGGGGGCCAATTTAAAAAACAAGACATTGATGACCTTTGTGAACAGTTCCACATCACTCAACACTGCTCCTCAATCTATTATCCTCAAGGTAATGGATAGGATGAGGCATCTAACAAGAATATTCTCAAGATCCTACACAGAACTGTGAGTAAGTCTGGCAGAGACTGGCATTTACAACTAAATCTGACACTTTGGGCCTACAAAACAAGCATCAGAACACCAACTAGAGCCACACCATTTTCCCTAGTCTATGGAATCAAAGAAGTACTAACTATTGAGGTTGAAATCCCATCTTTGTGGATATATTTACAAGGTCTTGTTACTAATGAGAAATACCACATTGATTGGGTGAATTCTTTAGACTTACTTGATGAGCGCAGGCAACAAGCGTTCGATCACCTAAAAGTGTACCAAGCATGAATGTCCAAAGGGTACAATAAAAAGGTCAAACCATGCCAGTTTCAAGTGGGGGATCTTGTCCGAAAGGAGAATCCTAAGAACTAGCCTAATAGAGAACAAAAGGGAAAGTTTGAACCTAATTGGCTGGGACCTTATGTTATCACTGCTGCTTTTGGGACTAGAGCCTATCAACTAGATACACCTGAGGGAGACGTTCTTCTAGATCCTATCAATACTCTACATTTGAAGTGGTTCTATGCTTGATGTTTGGCTAGCAGAGCCTGTACAGTGAAAATTTAGAAAATTGATCCTAAAGAAATCCAAAAACAGTGGAAAAATTCCTAAAGAAAAGGTATCCTTGGTGAAAACCTAGAAAACAGGTGCCTTGATACTACAAAAACATTCAAAAAAGCAAAAATTGAAAAAAAAAATTGAAAAAGAGAAAATTGCCTTGATGAAAACCTGGTAGAACATGCATCCTGGTAGCAAAAAGAATGAGAAAGTTTTTCCAAGTGATGAAAACCTGGAAATCATGTGTCACTTGCATTCTACGCTCTATCTATCAATACATTGTTGACACTAGACCTTCAGAATTAGAACTGTGCTAAAGGTTGACTTTGTTTCCTTAAAAATATCCTATCCTTGCTTGGGATTTGTCTGCATTTCTATCTTAGGGAACAAATCATTTCACACTAGGGGCATCTTTGCTAGCATGTTAAAGTTCCATCTGCTAGGTCCCTAGGAGGGTTTTGTCTTGTAACACAAAACTTCACGATGTTTGCACCAAACTATCACTTTGATGAATCAAGGGCGTATTGTTATAAACCACCTATCTGGAACTAACATAAACGGTATCCCTAAGACCTACATTGGATTGCAAACAGGAACAATGTTATACTCAGACATGGAATACATATTTATTAAATTCCACATTTTGACTGATGAATCTCTACTGCGCTTGACAAATGAATCAATAGTATTTCTCAATACCACCTAAACACTATTTTATGTTCCGATGATGCTTTAACTAGGGGCATATAAGAAGTTATGAGTTTTCTTTGATTGATTTTCAATTGATGGTTGTTATGTCTTCCGAGTTACTCAATGACATCTGCGCAAAGACAAAGAGTCACAAGGACAGGGGGCATAACATTTTCTTGGTTTTCTGAATATGGTGATGGTTCCAAATGATCCTAAAAATTTCACCTAACTTGGATGTTTATGGTAAGAGCTACCAACATGAGTGGATAGCCACATATATCTCGATCTTTGTTATGTGTAAACTAAGGTGAGTTTGAAACAATTTCCTTTTCTATTTTCTAACTCAGATTCTCAGTAAGGTATATGAAGCATAATGTACCCAAGGATATGAATTTTTAAGGTCATTGCAGGTCCAATATCTTACCTTACACAGATTCTGATATAGTAAAAGGAAAGTGGCTAACTTGTCATCCTGGCTTCCATGCCTTGATGCCTAAGTTTATTTTCAACATTACATTCGCTAAACATAGTATTCATACTTTCATAATATCCGTGGGTATTAGTGATGGTTGTACTATCAGGTGGTATCCATTCCAAAAAGTGCCCAATGATGATAACATGCTACACTGTATACAAATTAGTGACAGTCCTAAGAGTCTGCATATAGATGCATTTAGAGATTGCATGGTTCATTTTACTAAGAAAGCAAAACATCAGGACTTGAGCTCAAAATCATTTCTATTCTTGATTCATTCAAAAAATCCAAGTTCATTACATAATTCATGATTTCTGCAATCTTTGATCTATCAGGAACGAAATTGAACCCACCTTTTAAAAAGTGATTAACTTGGTAAAAAGTGTGTTTTCTCTAAACACACCTTCATTTCTTCACTTCTTCTATTTTCCTTCTTTCTTGTCCTAACCAATCCATGCAAGCGATACATCATTTCAACAAAGGGATTTTATTTTTCCTCTAATTTCGTTCCTGAGGGGGCTTGATCACACTAATATCAATCGAATTCTTACTTGAAACAACATTAAAACCACTTCATTATAAAAAAAATAAAAGGCATGACAGTTCCTTGACTAAGTTCGAACTGTTGGATTGAAGGCTTCAGTTCTCACAAGCTGGATATCTTATGTCTACCTTTTCTTAGATTCTTATTAAGCTCCTGGCAGCTTCATATTGACTTTTGGACGACAACCAAGTTCAAAATCAGTATTATCAATTTTTGGATGACAACCAAGTTCAGAATTGGTATCTTTAAGATCTTTACTTATTGACCTATGTTCAATCAAGTTCAAAGTTCAATTCTATCAGTTTAGTTCAATCAAGTGCAAGACTGATCTCATAAGGAATTTCGTTCGATCGTGAGCAAAATTATCAATCTTTCTAAAGTCAACATTCAAAACTTTCTTTGAATCAACGCGTTACTCACACATAAATACATCAATTCAAAGAGGGGCAAATGTAACCACCTAGATTTGGTCTTCTTTGACCATAGACCCTATTTTCCCTAAGTGTGATCATACCCCCAATTATGTCCAGACAACTCTTCAATCGACTGGCACAATTCATTCAAATCAAATTTAATCTCCTAAGTGATTTAATCACTAAATTTTATTAATCACCTTAGCCAATCAAACCAATCAAATCAATTCAAATCAATACCTGGCTAAGGTAATTAATTTAAAAGGAATTAAATGAAATCCTAATCATACCTCATCACTTGAAAAATCAATCCCCTCGCCTAATTTATTCAATTTGGCTATAGTCCTAATTAATTATTACAAAGCAATCAAAAGCTTAGATGATTAATTAAATCCCTATTATTGAGTGAATATATTATTACAACAATTCATTTCATTAATATTCTCTCTAACCTAGCCAATCTCAACTACCCAACCATGAGTTCAAACTCATCCCAACCCCTTCTCACATGCTAATTCTTCTTAATTAGCTAATTAACCCCAATTAGCTAATCCCCCCTCCACTCATTCTCTCTCCTCCCATCTCTATCTCCTTAATCACATGACTTAAGCCTTAATCCTAATCCTAAGGTACCCTTGAGCTTGTCACATTCGTAAATCTATGATTAGGAATTCAACCCACTTGAGAAAGTCAACTTCCTCAAGCTTGGCTCCCTCTAAGTCCACCTTCTCAAGCTTGGACTTGCACCCCTCACGATGCCTCTTAAATGTTTGTATTTAATGCATATTCCTCACACCATGCCTCATCAATGCCTTTGGCATTAATGCCTCTTACACCTCATTAATGGTTTTTACACCTCCATTAATGAACCTTGTCCCCCCTCTCTCTCTCTCTCTCTCCCCATTCTTCTATATATTGGATGGATTTTGAGCACAAATGGTCCTTAACTTTGAATTCTTTGATTGTTGATTGTTGAAGCCCTGAATTTTGAAGTGTTGAAAGAATTCTTATGCTGCCCATATTTGGAGAATTGAAGGAGCAAACTCATGTTGCTCATATTTTAGGGGTTCATATTACTTTTTAGCTTATTTCTTACTGGTATTGTTAGAATCTCCATTCTTAGAACTAGAATGCATGTTTCTTAATCATTTAGATTAGTTTTCATTTGAATCTTCCATTCTTAGGTTGTATATGTCACTGGAATATGCATAATCTAAGGGCTATTATGTCATTTTTCATACTCCTAGATAGGAAGCAATAGATCAATTTTGGTGATTTCTATGCTTGATAATCCCTTGTTTTCACTAATGCAATGATCTATTGAAGTGTTGTGTCTCTCTCAACAGGTACAAAAATCACACACACACACACACACACACACACACACACCTCTAAGCACTGTTTTGGCTAGGATGTCCACTCGTTAGGAGAATGAATGCAATAATGCTAGGTCAAATGGATTGAATCCATGCACTACCAACAATAACTCCACTAGTAGTGTTAGGAAAAAATATAGTCTAGGCAGTCCTTTGGAAAGTGCTATCACAAAACTGTTGACTAGAATTTGTGACTAGTTCTTCCAATAGTGATAAGTTGTCACTGGGTACCGGGGTACCAGCCAACTCTGCCTAAAGAGGTTTACCAGAGAATAAGTTCTCCTAGGCTCCAAGCACCTGGTAGTCAGGTCTCGATGGTGCAGGGGAGCTAAGTTGGGAAGGTGAATGTTGTTTGAGGTGATAGCTGGTTTTTACTCATTTCTACCAAGGATTTCAATGGGAGTGGGGTTTCCTGCAAGCATCTTTATGTTTACAAAATAAATTGCAAATGATAAATCAAAGTTAGTATTTATTTATACTTACAGTCATGCAACATATTTCAAATATCAACAATGCTCTAATGTGAGGAAACTACACTAAATATCAAATACATAAAGAACCAATAGTTCATATGCATTCAATAGCAAGGGGAAAATAGATCATTAATCTAAATAACTAACACCAGAGCAAAGGACATAAGCAACATACAACACTAATGATATTCATCAACTTCAGAGATCAGAAAAATATACAATGCATGGCCACAAGTGTTCTTCTTTCTTCCATTAACTTGAAATGAATCCAACATCACTGGCGAGTACATCTATGGCTCCAAGGAAGCATCAAACTACTAAGAAAAAACTAAAAGCTAATCTATTAGTGCAATGAACTTGAAACTGCTATGCTATTTGTTACTGGACAACAAAATCATCAATTTCATCAACCCTTGTTAAGGAATCAAACTTGCTATTTATACACAAACTCGACCTAATTAGAATATACACTTGCTAAATAAAATACATTATTGGTGGCCGATACTACCTGCACCACTTACAATCATCTTGGGATAAACAACATCAGACAAGACAGACGGAGAAGAAAAGAGAGAAATCTAGAAGAATTGGCCTGGAGAAGAGAGTCGGGATGTTAATAAGAGGAAATTTAATTATATTCAATATCTCAGGCCATACGCCTCATAAATGCAAATGGTGGCTCCCTGTCTTTGATGTACCGCAGGTAGTAAATGCGGGAGTGGTGCCTCGGGGGAATATAAAATGTCTGTAAGAACCATCTACCTGTCCAATCTATCACTATCCAGATTACCTACATTTTAACCTTTATTAATTGCTGATAGTGATCAGTCAACTTCAGAGAACCTTGACGCAGATCACTTCAAAAGAATACAAAACTGGGACCCATAATTTTGGAGTCCGGGAGCTTATGCTCAAAGAATAACAAATTTCCAAAAACTTTGCCCTGCTAGCAAAAATATCCAGAAACTGGAGAAATTCACTATTCCTTATCCTTTTTGAAGGCCCCCAAAATTTGGAGAATTCCTTCCTCGTCTACTTGTTTGATACAATCCCAACGGTGGTTGACAGCTCTGAATAGTTCATCAACATTGCTGGTCCCTTCTTTGAATTCCATAGCTACCTTCTCTGCGTTGTGGGCCTAGAGCATCATTTTGGTTAGGCGTGACATTTTACCTCCATCAAAATCTTTGGAGGACTAGTACCATGACTCCATCAACTCATCAAATTTTCCTAATACAAAATCCTCTCGAGCACACGTCCTGGTATTGAAGGGATTGACTGCGGATACCCTTGTGACGAATGCCGTATATGAATCTAGAGAATTGTGGACTACCAAAATTCTATCTTTTAGGGCCAGTACTAGTTGCTTTCTCAACTCAATCTTGAGACCAATTCTGGAGTGCTATTCCTAGAGGAACCCAAAGGGTTCATCTCCCAAAATTCCTACTTTTGTGATTAATTCCTCTCCGAAGTTCATTATCTCCTCAAGTTCAGACCTCTACCCTTCATATGTCTCCATTTCCTTCTCCCATAGAGAGACGACATAATTTACTTGGCTCAAGATGTTAGCAGCCTGATAGAGGTCTGGGAGTGTCGCTGCCAGGAACTACCTTATGAATGTGACCTGCTGAGTAACCAACCCATCAACAGCTTGCGCCTTCCTTTTCATGGCCCTTAATGTATCAATATCACCTTGCGGGAGCGGTGTTCCAGATGTGGAGGCTTCAGGATGGATCTCGGCAAATGGCTATGTTAATTTTGGAAGAAGCACAAGGAGATTAACATTCTTTTCTTTTTCCTCCTATAGGTTCTGGGACATCTTTGCATACCGAGCCTCAATTGCCCAGCTAGTCTCCCTCAATAGGTCAAGTTCTCCCTATTTGTCTCTCTTCCCTAGGGGTACCTTAGTGATAGTGTAGTCTGCAGATCCAACTTCTATTTCTTATGCATCTATGGGAGGTGTCACCACTATTGTGACATCATTTCCTCCTGGGCTACTCCGAATGGTATGGAGGGTCCAGGCCTTCTTGGGCTTGTGAGCCTCTTGACTTTGGGACATGATTTTGGCCAAGGAGAGAGGAGCCCTTGCTGCCACTGAGGCCTTTCTTTTCTTTGATTCTACCAGCCATTGTGGTGGCTAGGGCGGTCTTGTTTCTATGATTTGGGCATTGGGGTCTTCCTCAGGGTTCTACAATGCATCCCCGGTATCTGTAGTCACTTCAGACTATTTTTCTGTCCCCAAGATTTCTCATATCTTCCACCTCAGTGGCATTTACATTTGTATCTCTAGGATTCCCTCCTTCTCCAACATCTGTGGGATCTATATCCATATTTTTGGGGTTATCCCCCTCTTCCTACTGCTGCTATTGATCTTCTCTGGTGTTCTTTGTCGGGACGTTCTCCTCTGTGGATGTATCTTTTGGAGGTGGTGAATATGTCCATTCTAGATTTGACTGCTATACTATAGAGATCACCTTGCCAAATGTAAAAAGCTGGGGTAAGGGGTTACTTTGGGTATCTTGAGGCATTTGGAGCACGATGACTAAGGGTATGGTTGCTCCCAAAGGTCCGGTTTCCTTAGTCGATGCCAATTGCTCAACATGTTCTTGCCCTTCTCTTGTCTCGGTCCTTGGGACCGGTGTTTCTTGACCATCTGGGATGTTCACCTGTTCCTGCTCCTTTTCTTGTTTATCCTGGACTTCATGTTCTATGGAAACCTCCTTTTCTGGTATCTCCTCCTCATCGAGAATTATTTCTACTTCCTGCGTGGATATTTCCTCCACTGCCCTCTCCACATTAGTTTTCAAGTTCACAAAGTCTTCCTTCTGGAAGAGGTCATCAAAATCATCATGGGGAGGGGAGGCCACTGGAGGATCCTCTGGTTTAGGAGAAGAAGGGATGAGTTCCAGCTGGGCCACATCTGGCATCCCGGGACCAACATCTGTATTTGGCAGGGGATTATTTGTTCTTTGTTTCTTTCTTCTTGTCATAGGTGGGGGCCCAAAATCCAAAATGGCCGCACTTTAATCTTCCACTTCTATCCCTGCTACCTAGTACATAAGTTATGCAAGTGAAGGGGAGTCAGTTGGAAGAGCAAAAGCGCCAGGAAGGTTGGCGGTGATTTTTTTCCCAGGCATCAAGACTCCTCCAGGTGGACTCTATGGTGTTCCATCAAGAGGGATGGAACTTTTGATGGAACCAGGGCTGGGGTGAAAGCTAGGGCTAGGAATGGAACCTGGGCCAGGATGCTGACTTTCACTTTTCCTTTATCTCCACTCTACCTAGATGTTCTAGATGCTGAAGCAGATCCTCGTAAGAATGGGCCAATTCGGCGGGTGCTCTTCTTGCACACCCTTGTAAAATACACATGACTATGCTCAATTATATCATGGGTGATGTCTTTAATCATCAAAATTTATAGGGTGTCTCAATCCACTAGAGTGAGAGCCATTTTGTCAATCCCTTTAGCCTTATACTTTGGGTCCTCTATGGACCCGGTGTCTGAAAAATCATTTGGAAAGGTCTGAAGGCCAATGCACTTCATCATTCCTTTAGTCATCCTTATGTAATTTCGACTTCAGACTTCGAAGTCATCCTAGAAATCTACCCAAAAATCCTCCACGTGAGGCACATGGGGCACTAATGCCTAGGTAGTGCTAGGCTTATTTTGTCCAGAGGATCAAAATTCTTTTGCGCTAGGTAGAACTCTGCTAGCCCTAGAATTTTCAACTCATTATTGACTTCTTTGTCCGCTGCAAGGCTGGAAGTATAGTTCCTGCAAGTGATTGGGAACACAATGTTGGTAACTTTATTGATGCCAAAGAGAGTATGGACCTTAGGGATCTATCTACAATACTCCAAAAGAGTAATCCTATCCTCGTAGTGCTTGGGAAATAGGTAGGGTTTGCTGGAGAATCTGGTCACTTGAATATAAGAATGCTGCTAAAATTGAATAAAATAATGGCCGTAGGAGCTGACCAATGTAATGGCCTCCTTTGATAACTGGTAACTAGTATCCTGAGTGAATGTCAAATTTTTTTGGTAAAAGAAGGTATCATTTACCCGATAGAAGATGAGGAAGCTGGCCTCCCATTGAATTTGAGGGAAATGATCCCAAGGAGCCTTCTGCCTGGGGCTAGTCCCAAAGATGCCCGCCGTAAGTAAACCCTGGGTTATGGGTCTTTGTTGTACTAGCCCCCATAAAACATATGAAGTCATGTGGAAATTCAAGGTCTAGGTGACCTTATTGAGCTGGAAGTCCACGTGATTGGCAATAATTGCTGCCCAATCAAAACTCTTTCCAGCGGCGGTGATGCTGAAAAAAAAGTAATACATCCATGCCAAAAAATCTCAGGCATGGGGTTCTTGGAAGATCCTGCATAGGAAGATGATCCCCGCTTGAATTATTTCCTTGAAGGCTATGCGGGGGATCTCCAACTTCATTTCTTGTAATCCTTTCTCGGGGATTTCAGCTAGTAGGTGTTGAGGTGCTACCAGGGAATCGATTGAACCTTGAGAAAATCTTGCAGCAACGCGGCCTGGGAGATGATAGTAGCATTGGAAAATTTGGGAATCCCCAGTCTGAAAGAATAATTAGCAGTGTCAAGAGACACTATGGGCGCTGGGTAAACCAATGACTGGGAAGAAACACGCATGACAACTCAGGTGGTTATGTTGTAATGTTTCGCCAATTTGAGAATTAGCCCCGAAGCCTGTACTGAGTAGGGGAAGCAGGTGGCTTTGATTATGCTGCAGGAAGCCATGTTCTTCACCATATTATCTCCAGCGATATGCTGAATGAACATAATTTTTATGAGGCCCTATAATTCGGCCCATGATTCGACGTTAGTGTCGGTGACATGTTGTAACTTGGAATCCACCTTGGATCCCATGATGACACCATATTTTATATATTTGGATATGAGAGGGAGTTTTTCTAAAATTTTCTCGGCCCTCATCTTCGTGGTTGCCCAGGTGGAAGTGTTTAGGAGTTCTGGACTTACGGGAGGAGTAGTTGCTTCAGACATTGTTTGTTGAATGATCGATAGCCTACAAGACCGGAAAACCATTAATATAGAATTAATTATAAATAATTTCCAGATTCTGGAGAGTTCATCACCATTTAGGACATGTCTTGAAGAAGATGCTAGTTTACATCAAATATTGAAAATTCCATAGATAAAATACTTATCTTAAATTTGATCAATACCCAGGGATCCCAGGGTTCCTGGCTCATGTGACAAAATGGGATGAAGGCCCGAGGACTACGCAGCACCCGAAGTCCAAAGAAACTTACCATTACGACATGACCAGGAAAAAGATTGTACCAGATTGATATGGGGTGTCATGTGGTCATGCAAAAGATATCGTAATGGAATTAATGGTGAAATTTGTCTTAACATGAATATAATGAATGCTAGATGGGATGGCTTTGAATGTTCTCTCGTGGGAAATTAACCCCGCCATCAAAGCTGAAATGATGGAGGAGAGAGAAAGGATGCAAACTCAAACATGTGAGGTGTTGAGTTTGAGTCCAGCAAGGACCAGGTGGGCGAGCTCCATATTAATCAATATGCAGAGGGGCACGGTGAGCTTGCCACAGGATGAGTATGACTCAAAGAATGTACAAAATTTACATGAATTTATAAGAAACTAAACAGACTCGACAATACACACACTACTAACATAGACCTCTGAAGAACAAAGGGCAGAGGAACAAATTTATACAAGCTATCTACAGGCGGAAATGAATTTACAAATAACTTACAAATTCACATAAACTTATAGACATTTACATCAAATTCCATTAATCTACAACTTATTTACACTATTTTGACATTTACATTATCATACATTGTAGAGAGGGCAGACAACCTTCTTTTAGAGCCATCCCACCAGCGGGAGGCGACGACAAAAGACCATAAAATGCAAAGGGGACAAAAACTCCCAAACGGGAAGAAGAAAATGAAAAGCAAACAGGAAAGGAAGCCAAGAAGAACCTACCAAAAACCAAGAAAGTGCAGAAAGAAGGGCACAGGAGGTTCTCTTCAAACTGAACAGCTTCACAAACATGAACACCGAGAAACTATAGGGTAACTAGAAGTGCACGCAAGTCCAAACACCAATTTCACAATCAAATCCTCAAAGAATATCACACTTAGCATAAATTTTCTCTTAATCGCACTGAGAGTAAATTGTTCGCAGTAAATGTAACAATGGGAGGTAAAACCCTTTTTATACCCCACGAGGTTAGAATGTATCATTTTCTTCTGTAAATCCTGAGAAGAGGAAAACCTCCAGACTCCAGGCCTAGGGATTCCATATAACCACATCCTCTGACTAAAGAGGAAGCGATGACACAAGAATCACAGGGTCCAAAATTCGGCTAGAAAAAAGAAACAAAACACCCCGAGACCGGGTTCTAGAGGGAGAAGAACAAAAAGAAAAGAAAACAACGGCCCTGTGGAGACAAAGGCCAGAGAAAACAAAAAAAAGACCGAAAAGAAACCAAGGACAAAAGAAAAAAGGGGTACCCAATATTTTTCCAACAAAATGTAGTGACGGGTATGTAGGGCATAACAAATGGTGACTCACTGGGATGAATGCCTTAGTACATTTGAGAACCGCAGGATCTCTAGTTAGCAAAATTGGGATGAATCATTACCTGAAGCATCTTACTTGCAAGGCGCATGGTGCCTGGGAAAATCCGAATCATTAGAACTCAATACCTTAATCTCTTTTCAATCGTGAAGTGTGTGCTTTGGAATAAAATCAAGCTGATGATTTTTGGGACAAGTGGAGAGGCAGCACTAAGTGCATTAGACCAAAAACACAGTATCTTACATAATCCTTTGGGTCCTAGAATTCTGTATTTTCCAGCCTTTCACTTTTATTTTTAAGACGGGGAAGATGATACTTCTTTCACTGTGAACCTTAATCTTAGCTAATTTTTATGGCGATACTTCTTTCACCTTGCCATCCATTTTGATTTATCGAATAGGAGAGACGTTCCGGATCTGTGCTATTCTTTTGATTTTTGAATATGGCCAATAACTAGTGCAACCGATCTACCCTTAAGGATCATACGATTACTTTCTCTCTATGATTTTCTGTTAAGTGATGTCAAGAATTTTGAGATATAAATCCAATGAAGATTACCCATAACCTTTTTACCATGTGTACAAAATAGCTCTGAAGTGTGGACAAAATCCACTCACTATGTTAACAAAAGATTCTAGATTAACCAGAATGCGCAAGGCACCATTCCAGGGACTAGATGTCATGCAAAGCATACCTGTCTAAAAGAATAAGGCAACATGCCGGGAACCCGAAAAAGAGAAAAACACACAAAGAAAAAAAGAAACAAAAAAAATGAAGAAAAGAAAACAACCCCAAAGGGGCGACTATTTACAAGGACAACACACTCCCAAGCAGTGATGGGAAAATACTTACAGGTAGGAATATGTACACATGTTACAACTTTGGGGACACTTACCTCCCACCTCATTCGAAGTAATGTTTGAGAAACTATCCATTGACGGGTAATAGAATGAATTCTCCAGTCATGGAGTTGAGGTGATAAGTATTGGTCCCGCATATCTCTAAAATCAGATAAGGTTTGAGCCAGAGCCTTTAAAATTTAGTGTGCTTTCCTTTCTTCTCCTGGGCCTTGTCCCACAAGAGGACTAGGTACGAAACCTGAAAGGCTTTGTATTGGGCTCTTCTGTTGAACCGACACTTGACGACTGCTTGGTGATGTGCAAAATGCTCTAGTGCCGCATCTCTTTGCTCTTCCATCCTTACCAAGTTCAAGAGGCAAACTTCCACAACATTGTATCAGATGTTGAATTCTTGCATGAACTGTAAAACAAGGATTTGTAAGTTTATCGGGAACACAAGATTCTGGCCATATACTAGGTGAAAAGGAGAATTTCCTAGGGCTGCCTTAATTCTTATGGGATCTTCCCAGAGGGAAAATCTAAGCTTTTGGTGCTAGTCCCGGGGATTCTTCTCTAGCAAATGTTTGATCACTTCCAAAAAGTTTTTATTGGTGGATTCGGTGACGCCGTTTCCTTGGGGGTAATAATTATTGGAAAATTTCAAGGTGAACTTTCACTGATAGGTCCATTCCAAAAGTGGTGCTGAAGAAAATGCCAAACCATTATCACACACAATAGAGAAAGACATTCCAAACCTTGTGACAATGTTCTCTTCCAAAAATTTAATGACTACATCCGTAGTGTTGTTTTTACATGGGATTGCCTCGGACCACCAGGTGTAGTAATCGGTAGCAATCAGAATGTACTGGTGGTTGGTGGATGATTTGGGGTTAATCTCCTTGATAAAATTGAATGCCCATTGGGAAAAGGGTCAAACTTTAAAGATCGGTTGTAAAGGCATTGTCGGGTTCTGCTCACGAGAAGTGGTGGTTTGACAAGTGTGGCACTTCCTTACATGTTCATGAACATATTTGAAGATTGAGGGCCAATAATACCTAGCCCTAAGGATAAATGGGTAGTGGTGTTAGCTGAGCCATCCCTAGTTCCATGCTCCCCATGAAATTTTGCTATCATTTTGGCAGCCTGGTCTTTGTCTAAGCATCGGAGGTAAATCCCTTCAAAATTCCTGTGGAAAAGCATCCCATTTTTTTATCATGAAATGTGCACTTTTCAGTCGCAGGGAACGATGCTTATTGGGAGGGAGCCCCTTTGGGCATTTGTTGTTGAGTAATAGGTATACCAGATCGGTATACCACAGATCTTGAGTAATAGACTCCACAGTGTAGGTCTGACATTCAATATGTGGAGTGGCATCTGCCATTGCTTTGCATAGTCCCTAACCACAGACTATCTTTATTGGTTGTATTTAAAGATCATACTCTTGGAGAATGGCCATCCATTTCCCCTGAAATTCACCCAGTCACTTTGTATTAGTAAAGATTTGATGACCTGGTCCAAGATAATAGCACGCACTTTGCTCTGGAGAATGTAGTGCCGAAATTTCTTCGTGGCCTGGACTAGAGAAAAGGCTTGCATTTCCAATGGCGTGTACTAGACTTTGGAATTCTTGAAGGGGGAGCTCATGAAAGAAATTGGTCATTCTTCCCCTTCAACTTTTTGGGTTAGGACTACTGCGACAGAGTGTGGTGAAGCAAAGGAGTAAATGTGGAACAAGAGAGAATAGTCTGGACTTTCCAAAATTGGGGCCTCTACAGTGGTCTATTTGATTTGGGAAAATGCCCACTTTGCTTCAGGACTCCACTCAATTTTAGTGTCTTTCTTCATCATATTATTGAGTGGTTTAACAATCTTAGCGAATCCAGTGATGAACCACCGGACAAAGTTTATCTTTCCGAAGAAAGATCTCATTTCCTTCTTACTGCCTGGCATTTGTAAATTCTGCAGTGCTTCTACTCTCTTGGGGTTGATGGATATACCCTTCTCAGAGATAATATGCTCGAGGAGTTTTCCTTTAGTGACCTTGAATATAAATTTCTTGGGGTTGAGGGAGTTACCCTACCGGTGACATCTCTTGCAGATTTGAGCGAGGTGGGCAGGGTGATCACGCCTGTCACAGGAAAAGACTGTTAAATCACCCATGTAGATGATTATGCATTTGTTGACCAAACCTTCGAAGGAAATGTCCATGGCCTTTTGAAATGTGGCCCTGATGTTGATCAGGCCAAAATTTATTCTTCGGTATGCAAACGTTCCCCATTTGGTGGTGAACACCATTTTATCTCTATCTTCAAATTTAACCATGACCTGGTTATATCTGGAATACCCATCCAGAAAGGACATCATTTGTGATTCATTTATGATTTGTAGCACCTCATCCAGTGAGGGGAGAGGGTGATTTTCCTTCTTGGAGACATTATTCAAATTGCGTAAATTCACACACATGTGGATCTCACCATTCTTCTTACGCATGGGGACAAGGTTGGCGACCCATGTAGTGTGCCGGATAGGAAAGATAATCTAGACTGACAATAATTTCTGAACCTCCTGATGGATCAGGGGTTCAATCAAAGGGTTCACCAGCCTCTGTTTCTATTGAAAAGGCTTGGCGTCTCATTTTAGGGGAATGGTATGTGTCATTATAGAGGTATCATATGTTTTAAGATCCTCATATCCCTAGGAAATTACATCAATGTATTCTCAAAGAAATGCAAGATTCTTCTCCTTCTCCTCTGGGGAGAAGTAGGTACCAATGTGAACAAATTTTTCTTCATCGGCTTTACTGATGTTGACTTTTTTAATATTTCCTCCCTCGGGGGAGGATGATATCTTGTCTCAGCCCCAAGGGTTCGAATCAAAGATGCATTCTAAGCAACCATCCCCTTAGGAATGGTGTTGGTTGGTATGTCAATGATCCCATCATCTTCTCCCCCTTGCCCAGTATCGCTGTGATAAAATTATTCCATGATTGGATCCTCAAAGGCGCTAACATTTTCCATGAAGGCCAAAATATGCTGGTCATCTTCAAAAACCTAGAAGTGGGTTATGTTGTCTGGGATGGAAGGGGTGGGGAGCATTTCAACCACAAATCTCTAGAGCTGGGAACCAACCATTGGCTCAAGGGTACTGGCGGACACAACAAGGGAACCCATAACATAATTTTGTTTCTGGGGGATATGTTTGATGCTGAAAGCATCGTAGTCTTCAGTTAGACTCCACACCCAGTTGCGGTATGCGGCCAGTCTTTTATCATGACATGTATATTGGCTCTGGATCTATTTCATGATAAGTTCTAAATCACCCATTTCCTAGAGGTGGGTGATTCCTTTTCTCAAGGAAAATAGGAGTCCAAGGACCAAAGCCTCATACTCTGTGATGTTGTTTGTGCAGTTAAACTATAGCCTATAGGATGAGAGAAAGGACTTTCCTCATGGGTTGATTAGTTCAACTCCAGCCCGGCAACCTTGTTTGGACTGGGATCCATCAAACTTCAGTATCCACAAATCATTATCCATTTTATGGGACTGGGGAGATGGAGTAGCTTTTGGATTGGATTCAGGATTGGTAGGCTTATCAGTTGATTCCTCCAGCTTGGATGATGTGCAGGTAAGACTCTCCTCTAGATACTCTTTGGGTTTGGGTTCCTGGACGAGTGGCACCTTAAGTGTGCCAATGGGTGGATTGTTTGGTCTAGGACACCCATCTTTGCATTCCCTCTCTTGGAGACTGATGATGTAATAGGTAGCAGTGGCAATACAGGGCTCGCACTCTAGTTTAGAATGTTTCTGGTGATGTACCTTGCACCAAGTGTCATAAAAGAGTGTGGAAAGAGTTGCCTTGCTAACTTGTGAGTCTACCTCACACTTCAGTCTTGCATCCAGGTCTTGGATCCTCTGAGTGGTTAAGGGATCTTTCCTGGGGACAGTATCACCAGGGATGAATTCAAAGGTTGGGATCTCTCGCTGTTGATATACCCTGAGTGAGGATTTAGAGAAAAATACTTCATTTACCTTACAGAATTAAGTAAGGGCTTGTTTCATTCTAGGCTCGCTCTCTACCCAGATCTAGTTAGATTTCCCTTTCTAAGGGAGCCACAAGTGGGAGAAGTCTATCGAGAAATACCCATTGAGGGACTTATACCAATTTTGACTTAATAACATCTTGTAAGTCTCTTAGATGTCAACCACTTGGATGTCGATGGTACTAGACACTCAGGGATATTGGATGAGCTGAATCCAAATGTTCTTCAGCTCATCGATCATTTTCACAACAATTTTTCCAGTTGGACAACTGTGCCTTTGGATGGTGTGGGAGTGAGTCTGAGCTTCTAGTAGATTGATAAGGGAATAACATTTCCTGAAGCACCAAAATCTACTAGGCAGTTATATAGGTTCTTCCCTTTGATGTTTAGGACTAGTAGGAAGGGAGGGTCTTTTGTATTACCCCATAAGACTGCCGCATTGGCATCAACAAAAGTAACTATCTTTGGTGGGCGATTTACAACTTCCGGGGTCCCCAAGAGCTTGAGGAGGGATTTCTTCTGCTCGGGACAATTGATTAAAACCTCCATCAAGGTCATGGAGGTAGTGGTGTTTTCTAGTGCCTTGGTGATATCAAACCACCCCCCTAGGTAAGGTTCTCTCCCCTTGGCCAGATCCTTGGTGTGGTTAGGGTCAGGTCCTTTTGGTGGGAGGGAATGGTCATTTATGTTGGGGTCCTGGGGGTTGGTGCTCTTGGGAGGCACTGATGCGTAAGGTTGGGCTTTTCCAGTTTGACTCTGGGTGTTATATGGATTCTGCAGATTGGTGAAGGCATTGGCCTCGAAGGCCAAGATAGATTCATCAAAGAACCCCTGCAACTCGGGTTCTTCTTCATCCTCTTCGTATGTCCCAAAGAACATGGTCTCACATGTAAAAGTAGTATGAGGGGGATCTAATGAGGAAGATTCTAGGGGAGTTGGATTGATAGGCTGTTGTTTTTCAATCTGGGAGATCATGATGATCTTTTCCAGCATGGCGCAGTTCACCTCAGAATGTGACCCAGTGTCATGTAATCTACACCACATGGTCAGGGGGTGGAATTCTATGAGCTACGCAGAATGAATAGGCCCAAAACCACCCTGAGTGGTGTTCTGATTCAGAGGAGGACCTCTAGTGTTTGCATTGTTATTACATTACTGTTGGTTGGGTCGAGGCCCATTGTTGTAGTTTCGACCTCCAGAATTGGCATTTTGTTGGCCGGATAAAATATTCCCTCTCTAGGAATTGGGGTTGTGGGGCGTGGAAGGCCCCACCTTCAGCTGTCCCATGTTCGTTGTCAGGGAGGACACCAATTGTTGGAGGGATTCAACCTCGGTGAATAGCTTGGTAGTGTTATCACAGTGTGATGATTGAGGTGGTGGGTTGCCTAGGAAAGCGATAGTAGCTCCTAGAGTCGAGGATGACTATCCTCCATCCATAGATGACTGGAAGAAAGGTACTCCATGGGATTGTGTCGAAGGTTGCTACATTTTCTATGGCTAATCCAAGGAGTGTATTCTAGACCTAGGGTTGTTTGAACTTGTGATGGATAAACATACCAGGCCTATTGATCTATCAGAGTGGGGAACATAGCCATTATTGGGGCACCCATCATTGGGTTGGGGTTGTACCTTCTGGCATATGGAGTTCCACTGGGTGACATGTTAAAGGGCACACTATGTCCTATTCCACTGGGAGCCTTGCTCAAGCCGTGAGATAACTCCAAGGCTAAGTTGTAAACTTTTTCCAGGGTATCCCAGTCATTAGCAGTGGTGGTTCTCCAAAGGAGAGTAGCAACAAAGGGGTCCATGCCATTTAGGTATGTATGGATCATCACATCGGTGGATGAGATGTAGGGGCTTGTGCATCGCTTCAAGGCCCGTTGGAATGGATGTTTGAAAGTAGCCAGA
The DNA here is from genome assembly GCA_018584345.1 of Thuja plicata. Classification (NCBI taxonomy): domain Eukaryota; kingdom Viridiplantae; phylum Streptophyta; class Pinopsida; order Cupressales; family Cupressaceae; genus Thuja; species Thuja plicata. The sequence continues at coordinate 53,407 of MU227057.1, forward strand.
GGATCATTTAGTTCCTTCCTGATAGAAATGAATCAACTGTGGGATGAAGTTGGGTCCACATGTATGTAGAAGGCCGCTAGAAAGCTGTCTTCCATATCCTGCCAAATTTTGATGGAGTTGGCCGACAAGTTTAGATACTAGTTCAATTCATTTGGTCCTAAGGAAAATGGAAACATCTGGGTTACAAGATCATGATGTTGTACCCAGTGTCGGTTCATGGCATCTTTGTAAGCTTGGAGGTGTTCCTCCACAGTTTGGGGACCTAAATGCTCACATTTAGGGCAGATCTTCTCTGGATGTGGGGGAAGATCATTAGTAGCACTGGGGAACTGCCCTATTAGGGACCTGGTATTTTTGAAGTAGGTAGCCATCGGGATATTTAGGTTAACAACAAGATTGGTTGCCAGAGTGGGCTAGGTAACCTAAGAATTTAAGGGGATTTGTGTATTCTGGTGTGTGGTGAATCCCTAGAGATAATTAGATGGATGTCTCATTTGGTGGGTCCTTTTTCCTCATACATGAGGTCCGAGTTCTACAAACTCTCCAGGATAAGGGGTTGATTGAAGGACTCTTTCAAAGAATTGGGGTGAAAATGACCCTATCCTATGGAAAGTTTGGTTCCTAAAACTACTGGTTGCGGAGCCCTCAGGTGGTGTAAAACCAAAATCTTCCAAGGGAGATGAGCTCATGTCCTCCTAGCACTAATTTTTGTTGACTGGACTTTGTGACTGGTTCTTCAAACAATGATAAGTTGTCACTAGGTACCGGCATATTGGCCAACTCCACCTGAAGAGGTTTACTAGAGAATAAGTTCTCCTAGCCTCCAAGCACCTGGTAGTCGGGTCTCAATGGTGCGAGGGAGCTAAGTTGGCAAGGTGACTGTTGTTTGAGGGGATAGCTGGTTTTTACTCATCTCTTTCGGGGATTTCAAGGGGAGTGGGGTTTCCTGTAAGCATCATTATGTTTACCAAATAAATTGCAAAAGATAAATCAGAGTTAGAGTTTATTTCTACTTACAGTCATGCAACATATTTCAAATATCAACAATGCTCTAATGTGAGGAAACTACACTAAATATCAAATACATAAAGAACCAGCAGTTCATATGCATTCAATAGCAAGGGGAAAAGAGATCATTAATATAAATAACTAACACCAAAGCAAAGGACATAAGAAATATACAGAATGAAAGATATTCATCAACTTTAGAGATCAGAACAATACACAACGCATGGCCACAAGTGTTCTTCTTTCTTCCATTAACTTGAAATAAATCCAGCATCACTAGCAAGTACATCCATGGCTCCAAGGGAGCATCAACCTAATTAAAATAGACTAAAATCTAATCTATTACTGCAATGAACTTGAAACTGCTATGCTATTTGTTAAAAGACAATAAAATAATCAATTTTGCTGACCCTTGTTAAGGCATAGGACTTGCTATTTATACACAAACTTGACCTAATTAGGATATACACTTGCTAAATAGAATACATTATTGTTGGTCGGTACTACCTGCACCACTTACAATCATCTCGAGATAAACAACTTCTAACAAGACAAAAGGAGAAGAAAAGAGAGAAATATAGAAGAATCGGCCTTGAGAAGAGAGTCGGGATGTTGATAAAATAAAATTTGATTATATTCGGTATCTCAAGCCATAGGCCTCATAAATCCAAATGGCGGCTCCCTGTCTTCGATGCACCATAGGTAGTAAATGGAGGAGTAGTGCCTCAGGGGAATAGAAGACATCTTTCAAAATCATCTACCTGTCCAATCTGTCACTATCCAAATTACCTACATTCTGACCTTTATTAATTGTTGATAGTGATCGGTTGGCTTCGGAGAACCTTGAGGTAGATCACTTCAAAATAACACAAAAATGAAACCCATAATTCTGGAGTCTGGGAGCTTACACTCAAAGAATAAGAAATTTCCAAAAACTTCACCCTACTAGCGAAAATATTTGGAAACCGGAGAACTTCACTATTCCTTATCCTTTTTGAGGGCCTCTAAAATCTAGAGAATTCCTTCCTGATCTACTTCTTTGATGCAATCCCAGTGGTCATTGACAGCCTTGAATTGTTCATCAACATCGCTAGCCCTTCTTTGAATTCCGCAACTACCTTTGCTGTGTCGTGGTCCCAGAGCATCATTTTGGTCAGGCGTGACATTTTCCCTCTGTCAAAATATTTGGAGGACCGGTGCCGTGACTCCATCAACTCATCTAATTTTCCTAATACAAAATCCTCCTGAGCACATGTCCCAATATTGAAGGGATCAACTACGGATACCCTTGTGATGAATGCCGTATATGAATCTAGAGAATTCCAGACTACCAGGATTCTATCTTTTAGGGCCGCTACCAGTTGCTTGCTCAACTAAATCTTGAGACCAAGTCTGGAGTGCTTGGCCCGGAGGAACCCAAAGGATTCATCTCCCAAAATTCTTGATTCTTTGATTTCTTCCTCTCCGAAGTTCATTATCTCCTCAAGTTTGGACCTCTACCCTTCATATGTCTCCATTTCCTTCTCCCATAGAGAAATGACACCATTTACTTGGCTCAAGATGTTAGCAACCTGATAGAGGTCTGGGAGTGTCGCTGCAAGGAACTGCCTTATGACTGTGACCTGCTTAGTAACCCACCCATCCATAGCTTGTGGCTTCCTTTTCATGGCCCTTAATGTATCAATATCACCCTTTCAGAGCGGTGTTTTGGATGTGGAGGATTTTGGATGGATCTTGGCCAATGACTGTGTTAATTCTGCAAGAAGCCTGAGGAGATTAACAATCTTTTATTTTTCCTCCTACAACTTTTGGGACATCTTTGCATATCGGTCCTCAATTGCCCAGCTAGTCTCCCTCAACAGGTCAAGTTCTCCCTATTTATCTCTCTTCTCCAGGGGTACCTTAGTGATAGTTTAGTCTCAAGCTCCAACTACTGTCTCTTCTGTGTCTAGGGGAGGTGTCACCACTATTGCGACAATATTTCCTCCTGGGCCACTTTGAATGGTATGGAGGGTCTGGGCCTTCTTGGGCTTGTGAGCCTCTTAACTTTGGGCCATCATTTGGGTGAGGGAGAGATGAGCCTGTGCTACTGTTGAGGCCTTTCTTTTCTTTGTTTCTACCAACCATTGTGGTGGCTAGGGCGGTCTTGTTGCTACAATTTGGGTATTGGGGTCTTCCTCGGGGTTTCACGATGCATCCTCGCTATTTTTAGTAACTTTAGACTCTTTTTCTTTATCCCTAGGATTTCCCATATCTTCCACCTTGGTGGAAACAACATTTGTATCTATGGGATTCCCTCCTTTTCCAGCATCTTTGATATTAACATCCATATTTCAAGGGTTATCCCCCTCTTCCTGCTACCACCATTGAGCTTCTTCAGCATTCTTTGCTGGGATGTTCTCCTTCGTGGAGTTATCTTCTAGAGGTGGTGAAGGTGTTTGTCCTGGATTTGACTAGTGCACTGCAGAGATCACCTTACCGAATGTCACAACCTGGGGTAAGGGGTTACCCTAGTTATCTTGAGTCATTTGGAGCATGATGACTAAGGGTACGATTTCTCCCAAAGGTCCAGTTCCTCAGTCGATGCCAATTGCTCGACATATTCTTGCCCTTCTCCTATCTTGATTCCTAGGACTGGTGTTTCTTGAACATATAGGAAGTTCACATGTTCCTGCTCCTTTTCTTGTTCAACCTAAACTTCTTATTCTGGGGTGACCTCCTTTTCTAGTATCTCGTCCTCATCGAGAATTATTTCTACTTCCTGCGTGGCTATTTCCTCCACTTCCCTCTCCACATCGGTCTACAAGTTCACCTTGTCTTCCATCTAGAAGAGGTCATCAAAATCATCATAGGGAGGGGAGGCCACTGGAGGATCCTCTGGTTTGGGAGAAGAAGGGATGAGTTCCACCAGGGGAACTTCTGGCATCATGGGACCTGCATCGGTGTCTATTGGGGGATTATTTGTTCTTTGTTTTTTTTCTTCTTTTCACAAGTTGGGCCCGACATCCAAAATGGTCACACTTTCATCTTCCACTTCTATCCCCGCTACATGATACATAAGTTCTACAAGTGAAGGGGGGCCGGTCAGAAGAGTAGAAGCACTGGGAAGGTTGGCGGTGATTGTTTCACCCAGTCGCTGAGACTCCTCCAGGTGGGTACTAAGGTGTTCCATCAAGAGGGCTAGAACTGTAGATGGAACCGAGGTTGGGGTGAAAGCTAGGACTAGGAATGGAACCTGGGCCAGGATGCAGACTTTCACTTTTCCTTTGTCTCCGCTCTGCCCGGATGTTCCGGATCCTGAATCGAATCCCTGTAAGAATGGGCCAATTCTGTGGGTGCTCTTCTTGCACACCCTTGTATAATACAAAGTGCTCTTCTTGCACACCCTTGTAAAATATGTATGATTGTGCTCAATTATATAATGGGTGATGTCTTTAATTGTAAAACTTTATGGGGTGTCCCAATCCACCAGAGTTAGAGCCATTTTGTCAATCCCTTTAGCCTTATACTCAGGGTCCTCTAACCTGAGTAGTCCACTGCACAACACAAGGAGACCAAGGTACACACCTTGCAACAAACCCCTAGTGCAAGTGATGGGTTTGAACTAGTGAGAAAGACCTGATACAACTTGTTACAAGTGTTATTTTTGTTGCACAAAAATATCAACATGTCAATGCCTGATACAAACATTAAACTTATATAATCCATAAGAGGTGGTTAAGCTATGTCACAAACCTGAGCACTCTGCTGCATAATACAAGGATACCAAGGGTGCACACCTTGCAACATATACAATATAAATATAGAATTAATATCATGAGAAGAAGCATAAGATCCAACAATACACAACTACTCCCAAAGAAACAAAGGAAGGAAAGTTAGAGGCAAAGGTAAATAAATTGATTTATGTTTTCAATGTCATTTATGCTTTTGTGAATGAAAATGCAAGAAACTAACAAATGATATACACTTGTAGAAATGAAATAAGTTATTAAAATTAAAAAAATAACATAGTTGTTAGTCCAAGTTCAACACTTATACCTTCTTGTTTTCTAAGTCGCCCTTGTATAATTTAATCACCCTATTTTCCCCTTAATCTTTTGAGCTTCCCTCAAGTTCAACTATTTATCAAAACCTTTAGTCTGTCGGGTCTTACCATGATTTAAAAAGGTTTCAAGTTTCTTGCTAAAAAAATATTTGAATTTTCTTGAACACTGTTGAACACCCTTGAACATGCTTGAACTTCATTCAAGTCGGGTCAATGTAGTTCAAGTTAGTTCATCATTTTAAAGAAATTTGGAAGGTACAAAAAGATGGTGGTGATGATTAATGTACCAATAAGTCACAAGAAATGCTGAAGTATTAGATATGGGATCATGACATGTTAGCATAGATGAATCATCAAAATGGTAAACCTATCAGTATGAGGGCTTGAACTATATTGAACACATATGAACCATCATGAACATTGTTTAATAATTTTGAAAGATATTCAAAAGGAAGACATAATGAATAAAGGTTAATATTTTGACAACTCAGTAGTAGGTCTCGTAGGAAGGTGTGCATTTAATGCTAAAAGATGGTGGGATACGTTAACACATTTGAGTTTTGTGAACAATCATTAAAATTTATGACAGGGGGATTTACGTAAATAGTAATTATGAATTTCATGCATGAGATGTCAAATCATATCTTTTTTCCTTTTCCTCCGTAAAGATTTGTAATTAATAATCGAGTTTCTCATGCTCCCTCTATTTAAGTTGGTCATTTTACTTAAAAGTTTTAAATAACAACATTATTGAGAAACAAGAAGATGGAGGTAAGGACATTGGAGCTCCACTAGTCAGGGAAATCTAGAATGTAAGGTGAGTTTGGCTACCCTTTCAATGTTATTTTCAAATTTAATAGCAGAACAGAGAATATTATAGGAAATATAAGTTGTTGAAGCCATGAAATCTACTTTTCATCTGTTTGAAAGTGCAAAAATCATGGTTCGCGATGGTCCTATAGTGATAGACACTAACCTAGAAAATTGGAGTTTAGAATTTTTACCAAGCTGCCTTGTCAATTCCCTCGAGGGTATACCAGACTTATAAATTTTGCATAGTGGGCTGTGGGCAACTGCAACATTCCCTCATGTCGTCATATGTTCAGAACTGATTTTTGAATGTATTAAAAATTATGATCAATGGACTGAGAGAATTAGAAAAAGAGATGGTAGCGTCTTGATGGCGTTAACAGAGAATTATGTATCTATCTTTTCAAATCCCAGAACAAACCTTTTCTTCTTTTTCTCCTACACAGTCCATTGTTAAGTTTAATGAGAATCTAGATGGGATTCAAACTTCCATGGGTAAAAGATGGTTACTAAATCCACAGAGGGGAGGTTCACAATTACCCAAGAATTTGAATAGGGATCATATGCACCCTTATATCAATGATGTCATGATAATGTTGCACAAAGTAAGAGGATCACTGGAAGCCTATCTTTTCCCTGATTGAATTTTCTATTATGTTAAGATTATTCTAGAAGGGAAGCAATTTTTAGATTGGGCTGAGTTGATTGCTATTTCTATGAGGGAGCAGTTCAATATGTCTAAATTAACTGGGAGCAATTTATTTATGTCTTCTTACCTTATGTGTTGTCTAGCTTGTAGCAGACAATGGAATGGAATGCCTCATGAACCCTGGGCTGATGGCATGTGTGTTTATAAATATTATCGCATCTTCCAAAAGAGTAATATAATTAAAAATAATAGAAGGGTACATGATGCATTCATGGGAAAAATTTATTTTGAGCTGGCCAGGATCTCTACTAAAAGAATTAGCCTAGAAGCCCAAGAATTTGTGCACAAGTATGGATGTTTATATATTTAGTTGAGTAAATTTACTTACTTTAAGGTTGGGAGTTTTGAAGATTCACCTATGAGATTACCCAGATATGCTTTTAACTATTTTTTTCTAGCTGAAATTTTTAGGCAACTTGTCACCGTTCTAAAAATATTTCTCCTTGAAGAGGAATGGGAAACAACCTTTCCCATCAAATTAGTTAAGCTTTCATGTGGATTTATGGCTGATGCGATAAGCATAGGGAGTTACCTTCGATACTTTGACTTCAAATTCTACACTGAGAAATAAGGGTTTGATAACAAGAATTATGCTAGTGGGATTCTAGGGCTTAGGTCACACATGTTTCCTATTCCTCACCTAGAATACTTTTGGGAGGATTGTACAGATGAATCTCAGGTAAGAAAGAGAACACAATAGGCTATACATATGACAAATCTCATTCATGAGACTACAAATAAATGTAGAGGGTGTGAATGATGATGATTCTAATTTGATTGAACCTGAGGTCAAGAAGTCTGTTGAACAAGATGAGTATGTTATTATTTGGGCTGAGGAGGAGGAAGATAACATTGAACAAAGAAAACAACATATGATCTACCTGAACAAAGAATGGATATTAGAAAAAAGAAAATAAAAATAGTCTAAATCTAAGTCAGATGAAGTTAGAGTTACCTCTCTGCCTTCCTTGGCCTCTGTTTCTAACATTCCTACACCGATTGATAATTTAGGTTCTACAGGGAAGCAACAAGTTAAGGCTACTCAAAAGAAAGATATAACAAATTTTACACCCATAGTTTCTCTTCAAAGGATCACAAGATCAAAGACCAAGTCTAAGATAAAGAATAAAATGGCTTAGGATAATGTGCAAACTATCAATCTAGATGATGATAAACTTGGAGATATGAGTTAAAAAATAGGTGAAGAAGAATAGGTGGGCGAAGATCTCTTTGATCTTGATGATGTGAAAAGGGATATCATGGACACACCAATGAAGACACCTAAATAATCAACTACAGTTAATACAACACCAAAGTGGATGACTTCTTCTGTGAATAAGAAGTGCAGTTTGGTTCCTGTTCAAGATATTTTCATTAAATACATTCAGAAAACTTCCAAGACCAAAAAGGTGAAGAAATCTTCTCAAATATTTTTGGATGCAAAAAAAGGGAAGTGGACCACTGATTTCACCACTTATGGACCAAAGGAAGGGGAAAATGAACTCATGGCTAAAGTTTTTGAAGTCACTAAGGTTTAGTTTGGAACCCTGGACCACACAGGAAAGAATCCTTTGTTCAAAGAAAAAGAAAGAAATGAAACATATGATTATGTCATTATCTTAGTTCATAAATTCTTTCTACAACATTGATGCTCTGCCACTGATTCAATCTCCATAGGCTTTGACCCAAACTTATTGAAAGAAAAAATCTGCTGAATCAAGTTCAATGCGGCTAGACCCTAGTTTCCACTGTAGATGAATGGATGAATGAGGAGATTAAAAGTGTTCTCAATTATGTCAAAGACTCCTAGGTCATTCTTCATGATACTGAAGTCTTGGTGGGAGAATTGAAAAAACAACAACAGTTATGGAAGAGAGAAGAAGAGAAATGGGTTGCTACTATGACAAAGTTCCTGGAGATTGAAAGGTACAACTATACCAATTTCTATGCTCAAAAAGTCTTTGAAATGTTCAGATGAGTCAACCTTCTTTGCTTTAAGGAAGAACATTGTCTGGCGTATTTTGACCATCAGGAATACTATAACTGAAACTAAGGATTGTGAAACTGAGGCTAAAAAAATCCAGAAGGCTATGTTGAATGAGATGAAAGTTATCCTGTGAATATTCAAAAAGTTATGGTGATGAAGAATTGAAAGGAGCCATGGGAGCATTTGAAGCTACCACGAACACAATTGAGGAGAGGATTAACCCAAAAGCCATAGACTTGCTGAAGATAGATAGGATTGTGGTGCAGGATCACCTAGCATAGGAATCATTTTTGAGTTTGTAATTCATTTTTTAGGTGTTTTGTTCTACCACTTTTGTAATGACCGAGGTCAATTCGGTGATCAAACACCATAATGGTTTATTAGTTTTTTGTTTAATTTAGTGTGTGTTGAGGTAGTCTTTAAACCTCTGGAAATCCAACCAAGGCTCTAGCAATCAAAAATTATGAAGTGGAACTAAGTTATACTGGTGCTTAGTTTATACTAATGGTCAGGCAACTCTGTTTCTCAAGAATGCTTCTTGGGAATGTTTCTTGGGTTTCACTATGTTTCTCGGGTTAGTCTTTGTTGCTCGGGAATGCTATGCGATATGCTTGGGAATATCACTCGGTGTTGTTTCTCAGGTTATACTATGTTGCTCGGGGATGTTTCTCAGTTATGTTGCTCGGGGTTGCTTACGAATGTTGGGTTTATTCTGACGCTCGGGTGTTGATGATTCTATTTATACCAACGCTCGTTGTGATGCTTAGTAAAGTCAACACTGATGTTTAGTAATGTTGGTTAATGACCCACAAATCATGACTTTGTCTTTTATGACTAGCCTAGTCAATATTAATGGCTCAATACGTGTCACCTTGTCTTCAATGGGCAGTTACACCTGGCCAACGTGATGGGAGGTTTCAAAAGGATCACTCATACCTGCATTCATGAGGTTGGTGAAAGTTGTTGGAGAGTGTGGGATATATACCCAGTTGCATGTTGTTTCAAAATAATAGAGGATGTATGTATGTTTTAGATTTAAGAAGTGAATAGAAGTTGTAGAGTTTTTTTCTACTCAATCTTTTGAGTTTCTTTATTTTTTCAAAGTGCAAAATAGATTAGTTGTTTTGTATTGCAAGTTGTGAATTCTTAACCCATTTTGGGTTGTAATATTGTATGGCTCCTCAAGGTTCTTGAATCCATGGTGAAAACCATGTGCCTAGATAGAATTCAAGAGGAGCCCTTGTATATTGTTTTAGGTTTTGTTTCAGTAGGAGAGATGTTGAACATGAAGGTGGAGTTCTTACCCTAGGCGAGCTTGGCGATAGTCCGGTTAGGGAAGGAAAGCAAAGAATGATGTTTGGAGAGTGTTGGCTAAATGATTTGGTTTAGCTAGGAGCATGAATATACCCTTGTAGGTTCAGTAAGCATGGATGAATAATTTATTGATGGGGGGATGAGTCTTGAGTGAAGGGTGAAGATCTTAGTGAATTCCCTTGGGCTAGGGTTTAGAATACCCTAGAAGGTCTGAGAAAGAAACCTTAGAGCAGAGTCAGGTTGACTCTCTAGTATTGGACCCATTACCCTTACATTAGGTTGGTATCAGAGCCTTGAAAATATTTGGGCTTTTGTTGTTTGGGTGTCATTTTTAGTGGAATTTGTAGACTCATCCAAGATGGCAACCAATGCAGAATTGGGAAAGAATGTAGAAGAACATAAAGAGGAGAACAGACTCCTTAAGGAACAATTGGCCAAAAAGGCAACTAAGTTAGAAGAAGTGCAGCTTAGGACTGCAGCAGCCAGTGAACTAATGAGAGAAGCTAATGGGAAGGTTAAATCAGTGGCCGAGGAAGGCACAATACCAGAGTTAGACCCTGTGCTTCAAGAAGATCCATTCTTGAAAGCGTTGAAGGTAATGAGTGGTAAGTACTTAGAAGGTGTGCCTCTATTTAGTGGCAAGATGAAACTAGATTTAATCATGGAGTGCATAGAAGGTCTCAAGAATCACTTTAATTATGATAGTGTGACCAAAGCTCAGAAAGTAAGAATAGCTAGGACAAGATTGAGAGGAACTACTCTCACTTGGTGGAAATTTGTCCAAGATGAAAGGATTAAAGAAGGAAAGAACCCCATAACTAGTTGGAGAGGTATGAAAGCCAAGTTCCAATGAAATGAGTAGGGTAATAAGGGATCTAAACACTTGAAGGAAAGGATAGCGACTCAACTGATATTAAAACTTCCTAGTTTTGACAAGTTGTTTACTGTGGAGTGTGATGCTAGTAATATTGTTGTTGGTGTAGTTTTGAGTCAAGAAGGAAAGCCAATAGCTTTTAACAGTGAGAAACTCTGTAAGGAAAAGAGGAAGTATTCCTCATATGATTTGGAATTATATGCATTAGTGCAAGAACTAAGGAAATAGAGACATTATCTCCTTCCTAAATAATTTGTAGTCTTTATCGACAACCAGGCTTTAAGTTTTCTGAATTCACAGGACAAACTAAGACATAAGCATATGAAATGGGTGGAATATATACAAGCTAACACCTTCACCATAAGGCACAAGAAGGGGGTATAGAATAAGGTAGTAGATGTATTGAGTAGAAGGCTACTCATTGTTTAAGAAGTTCAACTAAGGAGCATTGGCATAGAAATCTTCAAGGATCTGTATCTAGCAGATGAAGACTTTTCAGCAGCATACAAGGTATGTCAAGATTTTCAAAATCATTTTCATGGTGAATATTCTAAGTATACTCTTCAAGAAGGTATTTTGTTTAAAGGAGGACAACTCTGTGTTCTGAGAGGTTCAATGAGGGAGAACTTAGTACAATAGAAGCATAATGGTTCATTAAGTGGACATTTTGAGTTGAACAAAACTCTAGAATTGGTAAAGAGGTACTAGTATTGGCCAAGAATGAGTAGGGATGTCCAAAGATATGTAGAGACTTGTCTAGTCTTTCAAAAGGATAAGGGGAATTTATCTAATGTAGGATTGTACTAGACCCTTCCAATCCCAAATAGACCATGGAAATGCCTCAATATAGATTTTGGAGTTGGACTGCTGAAGACCAAGCAGGGAATATTGGACAACATCTTTGTGATTTTTGATAGGTTCAACAATATGGCTCACTTTATGCCATGAAAGATGACACATGATGCATGTTACATAGAAAATATATTTTTCAAAGAAGTAGTGAGAATACATGGATTACCTTTGAGTATTGTATCAGACCGAAACTCTAAGTTTATGAGTTATTTTTGGAAAACCTTGTGGCAAAATCTTGGTACTAATATTTCCTTTAGCTTGACATATCATCCATAGATCGATGGTTAGACTGAAGTGGTGAACCGAAGTTTAGGAAATCTATTGAGATGTCTCACAAAAGAATATGGACAATCATGGGATCAGTTACTTGCTCAAACAAAATTTTCCTATAATGATACAGTCAATAGATCCACTAGAAAGAGCCCTTTTGAAATAGTATATGGGATTCATCCTAAGGGTATATGTGAACTTAGGGATCTTGGAAGAAATGTAGAGAAGAGTGGGTATGCTGAAGATTTTGCCCAATCCATGAAAGAGGTTCATGATGCAGTGAAGAAAGCATTAGTGGAGAGTACAACTCACACCAAGAAGAAGGTAGATGCAAAGAAAAGAGATTTCAGTTTCACGTTGGAGATTTGGTAATGGTGCACCTAAACAAAGCAAGGCTGCAAAAAGGTGTTCTGAGTAAGATTCAAATGAGAAAGATAGGCCCTTGCATAATTTTGGCAAAGTATGGGTCTAATACTTATAAATTTGATCTTTCTGTAGACATAAGATTGTCTCTAGTTTTCAATGTGGAAGATCTGGTGTCCTATAAAGGACCAATTCCAGAAGGAGGTCATGATCTAGTAGTAGATATAGAAGATCTCAAGACATTAAAAATTCTTGTTGCACTGAAACTGAAGGAAGAGAAGATCCTGAATGCAAGAGTTTCCAAGCACACTAGAAGGCAGACCTACATGGAACATCTGGTCAAATGGAATGGATGATATGATTCAGAGGCTACATGGGTGCAAGAGACCAATTTCAAGAAGTTAGGCATCGATCCTTACTTGATGCAATCACCTGGAAGTTGATTTATCTCATTCAGGGGAGTATGGTGCATGAGCACCTAGTTTAGGAAGCATTTTTGAGTTTGTAATTTGTTTGTCAGGTGTTTTGTTCTATCACTTTTGTAATGACCGAGGTCAATTCGGTGAACAAACACCATAGTTGCTTAGTAGTTTAATGTTTAGTTTAGTGTGTGTTGATGTAGTTTGTAAACCTATGGAAATCCAACCAAGGCTCTAGAAATCAAAAATTGTGAAGGGGTACTAAGTTATACTGGTGCTTGGTTTATACTAACAGTCGGGAAACTTTGTTTCTCGGGAATGCTTCTTTTGAATTTTTCTTGGGTTGCACTATGTTCCTCAGGTTACTCTTTGTTGCTTGGGAATGTTGTACGATATGCTCAGGAATATTACTCAGTGTTGTCACTCAGGTTATACTATGTTGCTCGGGGATGTTGCTTTGTGATGTTTCTCAAGGTTTCTTACAGATGTAGGGTTTGTTCTGATGCTCGGGTGTTGATGATTCTGTTTGTATCGATGCTCATTGTGATGCTTGATAAAGTCAACATTGATGTTTGGTGATGTTGGTTAATGACTCACAAATCATGGCTTTGTCTTTAATGACTAGCCTAGTCAATCTTAACGACTCAATATGTGTCACCTTGTCTTCAATGAGAAGTTACACCTGGCCAAAGTGGTGGGAGGTTGCAAAAGGATCGCCCATACCTACATTCATGAGGTTGGTGAAAGTTGTTGGAGAGTGCGGGATATATACCCAGGTGCATGTTGTTTTGAAATAACATAGGATGCATGTATGTTTTAGATTGAAGAGGTGAATAGAATTTGCAGAGTGTTTTTCAAGTCTATCTTTTGAGTTTCTTTGTTTATTAAAAGTGAAAATTAAATTAGTTCTATTTTGTATTGCAAGTTGTGAATTCTTAACCTATTTTCAGTTGTAATATTGCATGGCTCCTCAAGGTTCTTTAATCCATGGTAAGAACCATGTGCCTAGATAGGATTTGACAGGAGCCCTTGTATATAGTTTTAGGTTTTGTTTCAGTAGGAGAGGTGCTGAACATGAAGGTAGAGTTCTTACCCTAGGTGAGCTCAGTGATAGTCCAGTTAGGGAAGGAAAGAAAAGAATGATGTTGTGAGAGTGTTGTTTGAATGAGTTGGTTTAGCCATGATCATGAATCTGCCCTTGTAGGTTAAGTAAGCATGGAGGAATAATTTGTTGATGGGGGAATGGGTCTTGAGTGAAGGGTGAAGATCTTAGTGAATTCCCTTGGGCTAGGGTTTAGAATACCCTAGAAGGTCTAAGAAAGAGACCTTACAGAAGATTCAGGATGAATCTCTAGTATTGGACCCATTACCCTTACATCAGATTGAGTCCCTGCTTTACCTATGCATTGAACAACTTCCTGGGATAATTGAAAAAGTCAAAAAGTTGAAATGGAGTAAGGAAGCCTCATTGACTAGGATCCTGAACATGAAGAATCCACATTTTCCAGTCACTAAGGAACTTGTCCAAGCATACAAAGAATGGAAGTTGACTCATTCTTTTGCTGATGAAGGAGAAAGCCCTGCTAGAAGCGAAGAATGTGCTGCTGATAAAGAGCCCAATTTGGAAGTTTAGTTTATTTTAATTGGATGCAAAATTTTAAGGACAAGTGTCCTTTTTACTCTGGTTCTATTTAAAAAACTATTTTTCTGTGAGGTTGGGTTTTCAGGGAGATCTCTCAATTTGTTGAAACAGTAAGTAGGATAGTTATAAGCTACGAAAGGGTTTGAACATTTTTTTGAGACTAGATCGATTTTTCTCTGGAATAGCTTGTAAGTTGTTAGAAAGACACTTCAATGAATCTGGTTTACTATAGAAACAATATATACATTTTTTCCTATGTTGTAATAGCAGAATAGATATACGATTATATTTCAAATTTGTGTTGTTTGAGATGAGAAAATGAATGTTTTGTGCAGAAATTTTAATTCATTTTGTATTGTGTTTTGAAAGTTTCACAATAGCTTGACTCGATCTGTAATCTTTTATCTTATTTTCAAATCATTGTCATCCAGTTTTCACATAGTTATCATTTGCAGAAAACTATACTTTTTCTTCTCTCTTTTCTTTTAATTTTATTTTCTTTAAGTAATGTTGTTGTGCTTGTCATCTAAGAATGATAAAACAACCTTTTTAAGCTTTCTGGTCAAAAGACAAACTCATAAATTGGTATTAAAAATTTATTGAAGATCAATTCTAGGGAGTTGTACCTAAGATACAATTTAGAGGGAAGTGATCAAAGAACACTTACCCAACTGTTAGTAATTGTTTGTCTTTCATGTGGGTAATAGAGTGAGTTTGTAAGAAAATTATATCGAAGGAAAAATTTGTTCACTAACAGATTTTTGGCGACCCTACAGGGGAGCGAAAATAGTGTAGACCCATTTTAAATGCTTTTCTTGATGAATAATCATGGTACTACGTGCAATTGTAATACCTAACTAGGAATAAATCCATCCTGTTATCCAAACAAATTTGAACTTCCAAGAAACCCAAGAAGATATCATTGCTGATTTGAATGCCCTTGCTTGGAAAGTAAACACTAGCAATCAACAATACCAGCGAGTTATTTTGGTTCTAGAAGAAGAAAAAGATATGGGTGAATGGTTGACAGGTCTCCCAATAGTTCAAGAAGAAGAGATTGTGAATAGAGATTCCCAAAGACCATAAAAAAATACTGAATTCCTAACCATATACCAAGTCTCAAAGGAGGGAGGGAGTTTTTGATGTTTTCTACGAAAGATTTCAAAACCTCTAGTTTCCAACTACCTACGTCCCAAAGCCAAAAGAAAAGATTAGGCCTCCTTCTCCTCCCAAATCCCCATCAAATACATCTCTATCTACTAGTATCTGGAAGTCCCTAACTTTATCTGGTATTCAAGCACCTCCCCTCATAACAATCTTTCTAGTTACAAATATGACACAACCGTGGGGTGCCGCAGTTAGTCCTCTCAAACTTTCTGGCCATAATGCCCTTCCAAAAGGTGCTAAGGATGTTCTTCCCAGGTTCTCTAGAGATGGTAAGGATTCTATGGAGGAACACTTAAATGCATTTAATGTAGCTACTGGTATATTGGTAGTACAACATGAAGATGTTGTTGTTAGGATTTTTGCACAATCCCTAACAGAAGGAGCAATAGAATGGTTTGGACATCTTCCTGCTGGGTCAATTACAAGTTGGTAGACCATGAAAAATAGTTTTGAAAACCATTTTAAAAGTGCAAATAATGAGCATTCCTTGCTGGCACAACTGACACAAATCAAGAAGGAGATTCATGAATCGATGAGGGATTATGTGGCCAGATACAATAAGGTTATCCACAAGATTCCTACTGCTAAAAGGCCAACTCCTAAAAATCAACAGTTCTTTTTCGTGAACTCCATGCCTCCAGATATTGGTTTTCACATGAGAAGAAGTAGACCTGTAGATTTAGCTAGTACTCAAGGTCAAGCCACTGAACTGGAGGATGATCTAATTAGAACAAGAAAGTGGAGGAAAGACATTCAAACGCCACACACTCAATCCTCTACTTCTTCCTCAGACCTTATTATTTAAATTCTAATGAATGATGTAATTTCCTTGAAGAGGCAATTGCCAAAAAAGAATCTTCCTATCCTCCTATGTACCAAGACACTAGTCGGAAACAACCTAACCAATGTCATTGCAAAAATCCTCTTTTACCTTCAAGTCAATGAAGATTGTCCCTTGAGGCTCCACCTAGAGAGGGAGTCATGTGCTCTTTTCACCTGACAATGGATCATGATGGAAATTCTTGTCCGGACATGTTAAGACATGTGCAGATGGAAGCAACCAAGGATGTATTGGGGGGATTTATGGTAGAGGAGGTGGCTCAAGAGTGACTTGGTGACTCTGACACATTTTACCTAGAACATGAATCTGACTCTGAAAGAGGATATATTTTAGTCACTCTTGAAGATCCAACATGTGCCATGCTTACTCATAACTAGAATTCGTGCAATTACACCCCAAAAATATCAGGTAATCTCTAGAACAATAAAGATCCTATAAGAAATATTTTCCCTCTAGTTCTAAAGCTTCTGATTTTAAGGTTTTACAAAGAGATGTCAGTGTTTCTTCATTTGATATCATTGAATTCTGCAAATACTCTGCTATTCAAAACTCACCTATAGAGTATTTAAGATTGAATCCTAAAGAGCTTGAAAAATTTGTTAAATATGTCATCGGTGATTCTTCACACCCATCCCAATCTAATCAATGTACAACTGATCAAATTGGTGGTCTTACTCTACCTCTTATAATTGTATCGCCTTGTATTGTAAATCAAAGTAATTCATCCATGGCTTCTACACCAGAAGAAAATTGTGACATTGATGAAACAAGAAAGCCCAACCATTTCTACATTTATTTGCTCCTTAATGGCCTTAAGTTAAGTAGCTGTATCATAGACTCAGATGCTTCAAACAACATTATGCCATCCTCTGTTGCCAAGGCCTTAGGCTTGACCTTGACCAAAACCTTTGGGAGATATTATTTGATGGATGGTAAAAAAGTACCTTTAATAGGTCAGGTAAAGGATGCCCAAGCTGTTCTAGCAGCTCACTCAGTTAAAATATTAAAATTGACAATTCTAGTTGCAGATATACTAGCAAGCTATGGAATGCTCTTGAGAAAAACTTTTCGTAGGGATATGGATGGAAATAAAAATGGATTGGTTAGAGGAAGTCAACCTTTTAGGGAAGAATAAATTTAAAATGGAGCCTAAAGCACAAAATATGTATACGGTCTTCCCATCTGATAATCCAAAGGCTCGGATTCTTTTATAAGAGTGTGAATTCAACAATTATCTGATCTTCTCTGATGAGGTTTCTCTAGCTCCTACAGCCTGTGATGAGATTGCGCAGATTTTCTCTATGGAATTTGATGGAAGTTTTTGTAATGCTGGATCTGGAGTTGGTGTGGTGCTTAAGGGTCCAGATAGAGAGTATCTTCCCTTTTCTTTCAAGATAGATTTTAAGAACACTAATAACATTTCTGAATATGAGGCTCTATTATTAGGATTACAAGAAGAAAGAGCACATGGAATTAAAATACTTGTGGTGAGAGGTGATGTTGAGAAGATAGTTAGGAAAGTGAAGGGTCAATTAATAGTTAAGAATGAATGCTTCAGGCATTATAGAAATTAGGTTTGGAACAAGATTGAAGCTTTCAAAGCTTTCTCTATAGAAGCCATTCGAAGAAGATTGAATTCATGTGCTGATTATCTAGTAGTGTCAGCATCCTTATTGCTTCCTCATCTAGATTTTAAAAGACATAAATATAGAATAGAGATGATATATAGACCCGCCATTCCTGATAACATTAAGCATTTGCAAGTATTTGAAGATGATGCTCATATAAATGACTTCATGACATGTGTAGAAGTCTTTTCATCCACTTATTTTTAAGGAATGAATGGAGCATATGAAGAATATAGTTCTGGGTCACCACCATTGGAAGACGTAGTTCAATTAAAAGGAAATAAAATCCCTAAAGGGTTGATCTCTCTTGAAAGTTTCTTTTCTAGGAAAGATGATAGTCACATCCAAAGAAGAGGTCTGCATTCTGAGGTATTGAAAGAATATGATTAAATTAATATTAGAACTACAACAGAACCAAGATGGATACTAGTAGGAAAAACTCTGTCCAATCAAGGAAATAAAAATCTGCAACTCTTCTTAACTGCCTATATGGATGTATTCGTCTAGAATTACAATGATTCAAAAGATTTCAGGAAAGGAAAGTTTAGTCATCATATACCCCTCAAACCAAAATCTAAACCTTTCTGGAAAAAGTTCTGAAGTTATAACCCCAAAGTATCAGAGGCTATTCTATGTGAAGTGGATAAAAAGTTAAAGGCAAGAATCATATATCTTATTCATCACTCAACATGGATTTCAAACATCATTCCAGTGAGGAAGAAAAATGGAGAAATAAGGATTTGCATTGATTTCTGCAATTTAAATCAATCCCACTTGAAGGATAATTACACCTTGCCGAAGATGGAGCATATCCTACAAAGTGTAGCTAGATTTGAGATGATGTCCCTTCTTGATGGATTTTCAGGCTACAATCAGGTTAGTATAGCTGAAGATGATAAACGCAAAACTGCTTTCACTACACCTTGGGGAACATTTACATATAATAGAATGTCCTTTAGTTTAATCAACACAGGGGATAATTTCCAAAGGGCTATAGACTCTTCCTTTTCTGACATGAAGAATAGGATAATCATGATTTATCTTGATGACTTAATGGTTTATTCCAAGAGAAGAAAGCATCATGTCAGAGACCTCTAGGTAGTTCTTCAAAGGTGTAGAGATCACAGTATATCTCTCAACCCAAAAAAATCTATCTTTTGTGTGATAAAGGGTAAAATTCTAGGTCATATTTTCTCCAAGGAAGGAATCAGGATTGATCCCAAGAGAGTGAGGGCTATTCAGCAGATTGGTCTTCCATCAACTAGGACAAGGGTTAAATTTTTTTTTGGACAAATCAATTTCTTGAGAGCTTTTGTACTAGATTTTTCTGAGATGACTAGACATATTGTAGGGATGATGAGTGAAAAAAAACCTTTCAAGTGGACAAAAGATGGTAAAAAGGCCTTCAATAAAATTAAAATGCTGTGGCATCCACTCCTGCCTTAGTTTACTCAGATTATAAGAAAGATTTTATTATTTATTGTTATGCCTCTAATCACTCATTGTCAGGGATATTGACTCAAAAGGTTTATTCCAAAAAGGAAGCACCAATTGCCTTTATAAGTACTCTTCTAAAAACATACGAGCTTAAATATTCCTCTACTGAGAAGAAAGATTTTTCCGAGTTAAAAGAAATCAAATAGTTCAAGTTTTATATCGTTCACTCGCATTCTGTAGTATGTGTTCCTGATTCCACTGTGAAACATTTACTCAGTCAACAAGAAATAGAAATGAATAAGAGCGCAGAATGTTTAACCAAAATATAGGAGTATTACCTGATGATAAGACCCACCAAACTAGTTAGAGGAAGGGGTTTGTGTAAGTTCCTAGCAGAGAACTCAAATGAATCAGAAGAACTAGAGAATGAAGTATCTTAGGTACTATTGGTTAGCTTAAGTGATTCTTGGTTTTGTGATATATCATACTATATAAATTATGGAGAGTCTCCTACATGGTTAACACCCAAACAAAGGCGTAATTTAAGACTCTAGGAAGCCAAGTATGTGATATGGCAAGGCACTTTGTTCAAGAGGAACATATATGAAACTTTCCTCAGATGCGTGGATAAGGACCAACAATTGCAACTATTGAGAACTTTTCATGAGGAGGCCTGTGGAGGACATTTTTCTTAAACTTTCACATCATTTCAAATTATTCACAATTGTTTCTATTGAACAGGGATGTTTAAAGATACTTATGCACATGTCAGGAACTGTGAAAAATGCCAACTATTTTTAGGAAGACCTCAGTTAGCATCTCTACCTTTGAAACATGTTGTGGTGGATGAACCTTTCAAGTAGTGGGGACTGGATTTTATTAGACCAGTTAATCCTCATTCAAGTGTTGGTCATATCTACATTTTAACAGAAACTGATTACTTCACCAAGTGGGTTGAAGCTATTCCAACCAGAAAAGAAAAATATCAAGCGGTGCTTGACTTCCTGAAAGACAATATCCTTGCACGCTTTGGAGTACCTCAAAATATTATAGCAGATAATGCCAGATATTTCTCATCACAAGAGCTAACCATTTTCTTCTATGATAATAGTATTTCATTGTCCCATTCCTCAGATTATTTTGCACAAGGAAACAGACAAGTGGAATCAAGTCATAAGAATCTGGTTGCCATCATTAAGAAATTGGTGAATCATAGTGGTAAAAACTGGCATAAATTTTTTTTTGAAGCTCTTTTGGATGATAAAACAACTCCCAAAAGAGAAATTGGTATGAATCCTTTTGAGATGGTCTATGGAGTGGGTGCTCAAGTGTTACTTCCCCTGGAACTATCAGCAACAAGATTTCAAGTAGCTATCAAGGATTAGACTTTCAGAGAATCTCTAGAAAAAAGGATTATGTACCTGCACAAGCTAGAAGAAGAAAGAGAATCATCGATGGACAAAATCACTGAACACCAAGCCAAAGTTAAGAGAATTTTTGACTGAAGAGCTAGACCTCAAAAATTCATGAAAGAAGATGAAGCATTACTCTGGGAAAAGAGGAAAGAACCAAAAGGAGTGCATAGAAAATTTGAATCATTATGTAAGGGGCCTTTCCTTATTGAAGAAGAACTAGGATCTAATGCCTTTAAATTGGCTTATCTAGATGGGACAGTCTTTCCTTTTTCTTATAATGGACAAGACTTAAAAAATTTTAAGCTTTGAGGCTCTCATTGTCTAAAATTTTGTACATATTAGGTCTAGTTTTCTTTCTTGTTGTTTGTTTTCCCCTTTCTTGTTTTCGTTGTGTTTTTCCTTTCACTTTCAGTTTTTGTGTAACTAGAGTTTTGAGTTCTCTTCCTTTTTCCAAAAGTAGTCCCCAATCAGAGCTGATGTTAGTCCAAGTTCAACACTTGTACCTTCTTGTTTTCTGAGTCTCCCTTGTATAATTGAATCACTCTATTTTCCCCTTAATCTTTTGATTTTCTCTAAATTTTAGTTGTTTATTAAAACCTTTAGTCTGTCGGGTCTTACCATGATTTAAAAGGTGTCAAGTTTCTTGCTAACAAATTGTTTGAACTATCTTGAATACTCTTGAGCACCCTTAAACATGCTTGAACTTCGTTCAAGTCAGTTCAAGATAGTTCAAGTTAGTTCATCATTTTAAAGAAATTTGGCAGGTACAAAAAGATGGCGGTGATGATTAATGTACCAATAAGTCATGAGAAATGTTGAAGTATCAGTTATAGGATTATGACATGGTAGCGTAGATGAATCATAAAAATGGTAAACCTATCAGTACGAGGGCTCAAACTATGTTGAAAACATCTGAACCATCATGAAAAATCTTCACTCATGTTCAAAGATATTCAAAAGGAAGACATAATGACTAAAGGTTAATCTTTTGACAACTTAACAGTAGGTCCCACTGGAAGGTGTGCATTTAATTCTAAAATATGGCAGGGTAAGTTGGCACATCTCAGGTGTCCGAACAATCATTAAAATTTATGACATGGAGATTTTTATAAATAGTAATTATGAATTGCATGCATTAGATGTCAAATCATATCTTTTTGCCTTTTCCTCCGTAAAGATTTACAATTAATAATTGAGTTTCTCACGCTCTCTCTATTTAAGCTGGTCATTTCACCTAGAAGTTTTAAATAACAAAATTATTGAGAAAAAAGTGGATGGAGGTAAGGACATTGGAGTTCTAGTAGTTAGGGAAACCTGCAAAGCAAGGTGAGTTTAGCTTCCCTTTCAATGGTATTATCAAATTTAATAGCACAATAGAGAATTCTGTAGGAAATATAAGTTGCTGAAGCCATGAAATCTACTTTTCATATGTTTGGAAGTGTAAAAATCCTAGTTTGCGATGGTCCTGTAGTGACAGACACTAACCTAGAAAATTGTATTTTAGAAGGTTTAATAGACCACCTTGTCAATTCCCTCGAGGGTAAACCAGCCTTAGAAATTTTGCATAATGGGTTGTGCGCAGCTGCAACATTTCCTCCTGTCGTCATATGTCCGGAACTGAGTTTTGAATGTATTAAAATTTATGATCAATGGTGTAACGCCCCGCCAGGCAACCCGAGAGGACAATACATAAAATATCTATAAGATGCAAGTAATATTTTTTTTTGTTTAACTAGAATAATATTCACCATTGTACTTCATATCTCTAAAATAAAAATAA
>MU227057.1:87716-97899 GCA_018584345.1 Thuja plicata
GTAAGTACTCTTATAGTGGATTTTTGGAGGGGTTAGAAAGTGCCTAGGGGTGTGTTGGGGTCATTTTTAGGTAGCCCACTTGTTATACCAATAGATAAGGGTCATTTTAACCCTAGGATAGCCTCTGGTTGACCATGTGACCCTTCCAAAAAGTTGGTTTCCCAAGTTGGACGAAAATTAACTCTTGTGAGGCTTGATCTTGGATAGACCACCTTTCCATCTTTGTGAAAAGACATTATTCACCTTTTTGGAGTTTCCCCTTTTGGATCCATTTATAGAAAGTTGTAAGATTTTAGGGAAGAGAGACCAATTAGAGGGTTTTCCTTCTCCCCATGAGTTTCTAGTGGCCTTTTAGTGGGGGCTCTCCATGTTGGAGATTTTGAACACCCATTATCTAACTTAGAAACATAGCTAGAGTTGGTTATATTGGAAGGAGGACTTAGGTTAAAAGGGAGCTCTTCTACAACTATCTTTCCATAAGCTTGGATCTAAGTTGGTGGAATCATTGCAACTCATTTCTCGTAGTTCTATTTTGTGCTTGCAAAAAGATGAATGTTGTGTGTGTCTTGTGAAATTATTGTAGTTATGATCTTGTAGTAAGTTTTATGTTGTTGTTGTTGTGAAGTATTTGTTTTCTTTTTCCCTTTTAAATGTTGGTAATGGGAGTCTCAAGGCTCACTCACCCTTGGGAGGGAAGACTAGCCTTGGGGGTGAAGGAGTTTGACAGCCCTTGGTGTAGAGTCTCTCCTCAAGGAGGAGAGGGAAAAATCATGGAGTATGGGCTCCATGAAGCCTCCCTTGTTGTTTCTTCTTATACCAATGATTAATATATTACATTCTATTTTTTTTTACTGCATACATATATTTATCCACATATATATATGAATATATATAATAATAATATATTTTAAATATTTAAAAAACAAATTTTATAAAAAAATATAATATTTAAAAAAAAAAGTGAGCCACGACAGAGCCGCGAGCCTCCCCCACACTTTCATAAGGAAGGCAGTGGGAGAGGGGTGGGGTTTGAACCCCCCTGTGGTGGCCGGCTCCCCCACGCACAACTGCGAGCACATCTGTCGCGGACTGTGGCGGTGGTGGTGGTTGCGCGGTAGCACCTCCACCCAACCTCCCTCACCCAATAAAAAACAACAAAAAAAAAAAAGTGCATAAAAAAAAATGACAGACCCCATTAATAATGTAGAGCATTGCAGTCCGCCGCTCCCCATATGAAACCCTGTGCATTTCAATTTACTTATATATATATATATATATTTTAAATATATAAATATACTCACATAAATGTGAGTATGTATATATGTTTAAAAGAATATATGATGAGGCTCTTATCCAACCACGACCTTCATTAAACCTGCACACACAAAAAAAAAACCAGTAAGGAAATAAGGAGTAGAGAAGGAATGGGAGGGTAAATCTTGTGTTTTTGTCTATTTTCCTTTTTTCCCTAACCCTAAATTTGAATTAGGGTTAGGGAATTTCAAAAAAAAGGGTTGACTTTCCACTTAGTGGAGAAAGGAATAATTTTGGTGGGAATAAATTTAAAATTATTTTTTAGGAATTTTCATTTCTCCTTAGGGTGAAACTTGTCAAAAATTTAAATGTTGCTTTTGAGAAATTAACATTGTTATTGTGATATTTCTCTAGGACACTAGGGCATGTTAAATACAAATAATATAGTAAATGAAATGGATTCTTATAGAGGCATTAATTTTTATATTTATGGAGAAAATATCTATTTATTATGTGGAGTGAAAGTTAGATAAATCATTTGTAGCTCTCCCGATATGCAATCAGATTATTACCAATAGGTGGAACATTAGATATTAAAGTTTTTTTTTTTGTCGTCTTGGGAAACTTATTTTTTTATTTAAGGGATTAATGAAATATTAAAGAATAGTAATTTATTTTAAATCGGTTGATTTAATCTTCATTAGGTGGACTATATCGTACTCCCTAGGTAGTAAAGAGAAATCCAGCTTATCCAGTAAACTAATAAATTTAAGGATAAATTATAAGTAAAACATTTGTTAAACAAACTCGTCAATGTTATTTTTATGTGGCCAGTATACTGGTCATTTTAAAAATAATATTACGAAATAACATTTTATTGATAATCCCTTAGTAAGATGTAGGAAGCTTTACCTAATTAGTAACTGGTTAAAGTATTCAATTAAATTCTTTTAAGCCATCGTAGGGAGAATTTTCTAACACATCATCAAACTCTATTAAGAATCAAAGTTAAATAATCCTAATTTGCATTTGTATTAGGGTTAGACTTTATGTTATTCCTTAGGGGTAACCCTAGGGAATTTTACGAACTCGAATAACCCTTCGGTAGGTCAGGTGCTCAACTTAAACCTTTGATCAACAAAAAACAGAGGATGTTTGACATTTGGGGTTGAGGGATGTTGGCAAGTGGTCATGATTTCCCCTTAAACCTACATGTTGTTCTTGCTTATTTTAACCTTTATATCAAACCCTTCAAAAAAAAAGTTGTTACGTTTACGGGCATAAAATTATGGGCATGACACTGGGTATCAGAGCCATGTTTCAACACTGGAACCTTAAACCCACTATGTTTCACAAAACTTTAAATACCTTGTTTCAACATTTTCAGATGGATCAAACTTAGTAGAGACAATCACAACAACTTTAAACACATTCATTTCATATTAAGACATTACTTTCAACTTATACCATTTTCATATGTGTGTAGGATTCCTCCGGTAACGCGGCTAGCTCACGCCCATGGACAAGGCCGTAAATGTGCCCCTCCGACATGAGTTTAGTTGAACAAGATTTAGGGGTATTGGTGAGGAGCAGAGGCCTCGTCTTGAACAACCCCCCAATCCCAACCAGGACGTACTGAATGCCCTTCAAAAACTAGTCAAGATCATTTTGGACAGGATTCCATAGGATAATCAGCATGTAGGACCTGGGGGTGTAGCGCATGAGCGCAGTAGGAGTACCCCACCTAGGATTGTGGAGGACTAGGCTGACCACAAGGGTGAGTCAGTACACATGCCATCTCTAGAGGCAGTTGTTCCAGCTTATGAGAGGGTACCCTGTGACACAGGGGACCACATCAAGGAACTTATATGCCTTAACCCACCACCATTTTCTGGAGCCACGGGTGGGAGTGAGGATAAGGCTTTTGTTTTGAGCCTTGAGCATTGTTTTGGAATGCGCCCTTATGGGAGAAATATGAGGGCATGCTTTGCTATCCACATGTTGAGAGGATCAACAACTATTTGGTGGAGGACAGAAGAGTTAAAGGGTAATCTGGCTATAGACACCCTCACTTGGAGTACCTTTTTAGAGAGATTTAGAGACCATTACCTATCTGAGCACTATAGGCAGTGACAGATAAATGAGTTTCATGATCTTCAGCAGAGAGGACTCACCATCACACAGTATGAGTGTAAGTTCCTGGAACTTCTACCTTATGTAGATTACATGAGAGATGAGAAGATCAAGGTCAACTATTTTGCAAGAGGATTGAATGCATCTATATCTAAGTCGGTGTGCATGGAAGCACTAGGGAACCTTTGAGAGGCCATGGAAAAGGCCTTGATTGCTAATGAAATTCAGGGTAGGGGACAAGATGCACAGGATCAGTCTCAAAACCGAAACACCATACCACATAATTCAGGATATCAAAGAACACATTGGAAAGGAAATAGCAATAATCATAACAATAATAGGCATTCATTGGGGTCCTACAAACCCCCTCCATCTCAGCAACAGTCACACCAAGGACAGAGATAGAGGGCTCCTCAGGGGAAATAGGGATCCAAGCCAAAATGGTGGTAGTCACAGACTCCTAGTAGGGACCAGAGGTCACAGGAATAATCTACACCCCCAGCTAGGACTCAATAGTCCTCTAGGGGTGGTTATAGTGGTTCTAGTAGGACAGGGGGCTCACAGGTCTCTAGAACCTAGGGTACCTAGTTTCAGACTCGAGGACCATGCTACTCTTGTGGTGCCATGGGGCACTTGGCTAGGGATTGCCTTCAAGGGGGTGGTCAGTGCACTGTAACAACAGAGACCACTGTTGGTAATATGGGTAGATCCCATAGATCTTTTGCAGTGGTTGACAACTGCCAGGAAGAACATCAGGCTACTGTGATTAAGGCTACAGGTATGGTTGGAGGTAATAGAGTTACTATTCTATTTGATTTAGGTGCTACAAATTCTTTTGTTTCTCCATTGGTCGTGGAGCATTGCGGGCTAGTGGCAGCTATACAAGAAGTTAGTTGGGAGGTAGAGTTAGCCTCAGGTTCTAGAGTAACCATCACTTCCTTAGTTAAGGATTTCCAGATTTAGATTGGTACCATGACTACCATAACAGACCTTCGTATCACACCCCTTGAATCCTATGGGATAGTTCTTGGCATGGATTGGATTTATGCCCATAGGGCCAAGCTATATTATCGGCAAAAGAAGGTAGACTGTTTAGATGATGGTGGAAATGCTACAGTTATTCCAGGGGTTTAGAAGATAGTATCCATTCATATGATTTCCAAAATGTAGCTTAAGTGGTGCATGTGAAAGGGGTGCCAGTTATGTGCCATCACTATCAGTGATAGGGAAGAAGAAGCAGAAAAGGAAACCTCTCTTGATGATCATCCTATGTTACAAGAGTTTGTAGATGTGTTTCCTTCAGAATTACCCAGTATGCCTCCCCATAGAGTAGTTGATTTCCATAAGAACCTCATTCCAAGAGCCACACTAGTATCTAGAGCACCATACAGGATGTCTCCAAATGAGCTTAATGAGCTCAAGATTCAGTTAGAGGAGCTCCTTGAGAAGGGGCAAATATGACCTAGTGTTTCTCCTTGGGGTGCACCAATTATCTTTGTCAAGAAGAAGGATGGATCGCTTAGATTGTGTATGGACTAAAGGCAGTTGAACAAGATAACCATTAAGAATTGATACCCACTGCCTAGGATTGATGACTTGTTCAATCAGTTACAGGGAGCCTATGTGTTCTCCAAGATAGATCTTAAATCAGGGTACCATCAGTTGAGAATCGTGGAAAGTGATATCCACAAGACAGCTTTCCAAACTAGATACATACATTATGAGTTCACTATTGTACCTTTTGGTCTTACGAATGCCCCTATTGTATTCATGAGCCTCATGAATGGGGTATTCCACACTTTCCTTGATAGATTTGTGGTTGTGTTCCTTGATGACATATTGATATATTCTTGTAATAAGAAGGAACATGAGGAGCACTTGAGGTAGGTATTACAGTGCTTGAGGGATAATCAATTGTATGGCAGTTTGCCAAAATGTGCCTTCTTCAGAATAGAGGTATGATATTTAGGCCATGTTATTTCAGGCAATGGGATCTCAGTGTACCCATCAAAGATTGATGCCATTATGAATTGGCTAGCACCTTCTACTATGACCAAGGTTAGGAGTTTCATGGGTCTCGCAGGGTACTACAGGAAATTTGTTAAGGGTTTCTCTATAGTGGCTCATCCTATCACATCCCTTCAGTGGAAGGGAAAGAAATTTGAATGGATGGAGAAGTGCGAGAGGGCCTTTCAGGAACTCAAGAAAGCACTTACCAACGCACCTATTTTAGCAGTGCCAGAGCCTACAACAGACTTTGTGGTCTACACAGATGCATCCTTAGATGGTTTGGGGGTATTACTTATGTAGGATGGGCGAGCTATAGCATATGATTCTAGGAAACTTAAGACTCATGAGCTCAATTACCCTACCCATGACCTTGAGCTTGCTATAGTGGTGCATGCATTAGTAAGATGATGACACTTCCTCTTAGGAAATTGATTTGAGCTTCATTCAGACCATTAGAGTTTGTAGTATATATTCACTCAGTCCAACCTTAATGCTAGGCAGAGGAGGTGGATAGAGTTCTTATGTGAGTATGACTTTGATGTCCATTATATCAAATGGAAGGAGAATGTGGTCACTGATGCCTTGAGTAGGAGGCGACATGAGTTATCATCCATGATCATCGGTACAGATTTGAGAGATCATATACTACATCATTTGCGGGAGGATGAGTTGTATGTAGAGGTTTGTCAGTTGATCCGATCTCAGAGACCCCTTATGGGGAGATATTCTGAATATTCCTTGGATTTTGATGGACTATTACGTCATGAAGGATGCATCTATGTACCTTCTTTCAGGGATTTGCATAATACCATTATGCTAGAGGTTCATAGAGCCCCTTTTGTAGCACATCCTAGAGTTAAGAACATGCATTCTGATTTGAGATAGCTCTATCATTGGCCAGGAATGAGGCAACACATTGCAGAGTTAGTAGCTCGATGCCATGAATGCCAGAAGGTTAAGGAAGAGCATGGTCATCTTGGAGGGCTCCTTCAGCCTCACGAGGTACCTATGTGGAAGTGGGATGTTATATCCATGGATTTCATTGTTGGTCTCCCTATGTCATCTCGACGCCATGATGATATCTTGGTGACATTTGACAAGTTGATTAAAGTTTCCCACTTCTCACCCGTCTGTACCACTTTTATAGCTCCTACAGTGCCACAGGTTTTCTTGAGAGATATTGTCAGACTGCATGGCATTCCTTAAAAGATCATTTTTGATAGGGATTCTCTCTTCACATCATATTTTTGGAGAGAATTATAGATAGCTTTGGGCACTAGGATCAATTTTAGCAGAACTTATCACCCAGAGATAGATGGTCAGACAGAGAGAGTAAATCAGGTTCTCGAGGATATGCTCTGTATGTATGTTATGGACCATCAGGTGAAGTGGGAGGAGTATCTACATTTAGTAGATTTTGCCTATAATAATGGGCATCATTCATCCTTGGGTATGCCACCATATCAGGCCCTATATGATAGACCTTGTAGGACACCTTTGAGTTGGGATAGGATTGAGGACAGGGTTAACCATTGGACCACAGTTAGTCCTAGAGATGGAGCAGTAGGTAGCTTTAATAAGGCAACATCTCCTAGAGGTGCAAGATCGACAGATCGGGTTTACATGGTCGGAGATAGGGTCTTTGAGAGTGCAGCCTCATAAGAGTCCAATCCATTTTGGAAAGGGCTCTAAGCTTGCACCTCAATTTGTGGGACCATTTGAGATATTGGAGAAGATAGGACCAGTTGCCTACCGTCTAGCTTGGCCACCTAGCCTGTCACGCATCCATGATGTGTTTCATGTTTCTATTTTGAGAAAATATATTTATGATGAGTCTCACATGATAGATTGGGATGCCTTACAGGTGGAGTCAGATGGGCAGCTAGCATTGGAGCCTATTCACATTTTGGCATGCCAGACGCTGGGCCTACAAGGCTGAGAGCTAGACTAGGTTAGGGTTCAGTGGGATTGCTATGATGAGGTTAAAGCTTCATGGGAGGACGTAGCGCATATGAGAGCTCAGTATCCCCATATTTTTGATGAACTCTAGGAGGAAGTTCAAGTCTAGGGGGAGGATGTGACGCCTCACCCCGAACCCATCATAGTTTTCCAAATTTTCTACTTTTGTTAGATTTAGCATATGATACTTTACATTTTGATGCACTATGGACCTTATGGATTTTATACGTTATGTCATGGATTAATCATTTTGGATGTTGGACACATGATACATTATGATGCACCTTATGGACTATATTATGTTTCAATTATGGACATTATTTTGAGACAATTTATTTGGAAAAAATATTATGGTTATGATATAGGTTATTGATGATAGGAGAATTATTAGAATTGGATATTAAATTTAGATATCATGCAATGTGAATCTTACCTTATGTTGTATGCTTAAAATGAAATTATTATATTCTTGTGATCTTAAGTAATAAACTTAGTATGTTGATGTTCCCCTGAGATTTGAATATTGCTTATTTCTTTATGATGCATTTTTATCTCGTCGAAGTACTGATATTGGAATTGAGTGTACAGGTATGAGAGCATGGTATTTTATCCGGGGAACCAAACATAGGAATATGTGAACTCAGTTTGAGCCAAGATTGCGTCTAATGAGAGACAAGACCTCGTTGTATCATGATTTAATTTTTAAATGTATATGGTTGATTTTGGAAATGTATTTTCTTATTTCCTTGTGATTTTTCCCAAGTGGATATGACATGGTCTAGTGATGTGTAAATGTTGTATGTGTCATTTGACACTTGTGATTTGTACTTAAGACCATGACATGTCAACTTGGGAATGGTTTTCAACCTACCTAGGTAAGTGCATTAGTGAATCCCCATATGCATACCTTGGTTTAGGAGATGGGGGTGTGGTCATCTCATTGGAATTTTGTAAGTACTCTTATAGTGGATTTTTGGAGGGGTTAGAAAGTGCCTAGGAGTGTGTTGGGGTCATTTTTAGGTAGCCCACTTTTTATACCAATAGATAAGGGCCATTTTAACCCTAGGATAGCCTCTGGTTGACCATGTGACCCTTCCAAAAAGTTGGTTTCCCAAGTTGGACGAAAATCAACTCTTGTGAGGCTTGATCTTGGATAGACCACCTTTCCATCTTTGTGCAAAGACATTATTCACATTTTTGGAGTTTCTCATTTTGGATCCATTTTTAGAAAGTTGTAAGAGTTTAGGAAAGAAAGACCAATTAGAGGGTTTTCCATCTCCCCATGAGTTTCTAGTGGCCTTTTAGTGGGGGCTCTCCATGTTGGAGAGTTTGAACACCCACTCTCTAACTTAAAGACATAGCTAGAGTTGGTGACATTGGAAGGAGGACTTAGGATAAATGGGAGCTCTTCTACAACTATCTTTCCATAAGCTTAGATCTAGGTTGGTGGAATCATTGCAACTCATTTCTTGTAGTTCTATTTTGTGCTTGCAAAAAAAAAATGTTGTGTGTCTTGTGAAATTATTGTAGTTATGATCTTGTAGTAAGTTTTATGTTGTTCTTGTTGTGAAGTATTTGTTTGTTTTTTCTCTTATAAATGTTGTTAATGGGAGTCTCAAGGCTCACTCACCCTTGGGAGGGAAGAGTAGCCTTGGGGGTGAAGGAGTTTGACAGCTCTTGGTGTAGAGTCTATCCTTAAGGAGGAGAGGGAAAAATTATGGAGTATGGGCTCTATGAAGCCTCCCTTGTTGTTTCTTCTTTTGGGGGTCATAAGGGCATAACGTTGATCTTGGTTTGATATTGAGAAGGAAAGTGTTTGGAAATCCATGTGAGGGCTTGGATTATAAATTTTGTGTTTGGCCTTCTCCCTTGGGTATTTGGTCCACTTCACCCCATATAGGGTTAATGAGAGACCCATTGTGCAAAGCCTTGGTGGGGATTTTTGTGAGTGTTACTTATTTTGCTTCTTGTTTTCATGTTTGTATCCCTCCTTTTTTGGTTCCGCAAGCTCGGGGTTGGCCTCATAAGAGGCCTAGGTTGGGTGGAGAGAAGCGCATGGTCCCATGTGTTTCTTGTTTTCTTGTTTTGTTGTAGATTGTAAAGTTGAAGCTACTTGAAGTGTTAAAGATGCATATGGGATAAAATGGATTTATTGATGTTCTTTATACACGTTACTATATGTGTTTGTAAAGCCCTTTTGTGGCACTAAAAGAAAATTTGTACTTGTGAAAAATGTAAATTATTACTTTCAGATTTTAGTGCTCATTACCTTGAGTTAATATAAAGGTCTCTTGTATGTTTAAAGATGTGTAGAGTGAAATTTTAATATTGCTTGCACAAAAGTTATTATACATAGGAAAAGATACATATGTCTATTTTTCTTTCTAATGGGTAAAGGTAGTGAGATAATGCAAGACTAAATTTACAATAAAGGAAAAACAAGTGGTAATCAAAATCTGGACAATAAAATAATAGATGTAGAGTTAGTTATTTTCGTTGATGTTTATGTTCTAAAAAAAAATTAAAAAAAAAATTATACATGCACATTGAAATAACTTCATATGAGAAGAAAAGTAAAAGAGATATAATGATAAAACTTAAATATGTTATTCTGTATTTTACTTTGTAAACTACTGATGTATATATTTATGTCAACCAGATATATATATATGTGTGTGTGTGTGTGTGTGTGTGTGTGTGTGTGTGTGTGTTTTCAAAAAAATAAAAAAAATTATACATGCACATTGAAATAACTTCATATGAGAAGAAAAGTAAAAGAGATATAATGTTAAAACTTAAATATGTTATTCTGTATTTTACTTTGTAA
>MU227057.1:103910-156172 GCA_018584345.1 Thuja plicata
TGAGTGCTAAGTGTTCCATTCATTCTCATGAGAGATGGGTTCATGTTGAACCACTACTCATGAATTATGGGTCAATGAGTTTGACTCAAAAACTACACAGTTAAATCCTGATAGCAATATCACAAATTGATAAGATTCAACATAAAAAAAAGGATAAAGAAAAAAAAGTCAACTCAAAAGATGGATCTAGAAATGAGATACAAAGAGAAACCTGCCATTGAAATCTGGTCTAACAAAGCCAAACAAGTGTGCTAGGTGCTTAGACATGAAGGTTCTTTCATTAGCTAAAACTTAAGGTTTTGGATTAGGATGTCCTACATATCTCTCCTTCCAAAGTTAAACCACAATATGTTAGTCATATGTGACAATCAAAAAAGACCAAGGTATTTCTCCTATTCAAAATTTGGAATTGTATGTCTCAATCTACTCTCTACAACTCTACAACTTTTGGTTGTCAGATCTATAACCTGCACATAGAAAAGAGGGGAAAATTATTGTATTGTATAGGGGCTTCCCTAAGTCAAAACTTGGGTAGGAATAGATCTCCACTATGACTATAATGATTGGAAAAGAGAGCTAACCCATAATAGTGT
This sequence comes from Thuja plicata, assembly GCA_018584345.1. Classification (NCBI taxonomy): domain Eukaryota; kingdom Viridiplantae; phylum Streptophyta; class Pinopsida; order Cupressales; family Cupressaceae; genus Thuja; species Thuja plicata. Next base: position 104,504 of record MU227057.1, read on the forward strand.
AGATGTTTAAATCCTTAAGAAAATCTTGAGTTGACAAATGATACCTTTTCTATGAATTTATTCTCTTGAAGATTTCTAGAAATGTTGATGTTGCTTGATAAGAGAATGCATGCCTTCAGTTGTCAAGGAATACATAAAAGTGATCACGACTAATAACTTGAATGCTTGATTTATTGCCTTCAGATATCTCCTCTACTACCTTGAAGATGTCTAATTATTTTTCTCAATTGGAGTGAGAAGAAATTAATACTTGTAGAGAGATGTATGATGTACTAATGAGGGGTTGTGAGTTGTATTTATACACAACTTCTCATGTTTCATGTTGAAATTCTGAAGAGGGCCAACATGAAGGAGTATTTTCCTACTCAAAAAATTTTTGGTTGTTAGAGGTTGAATGGGCTTTGAGTGGATAGATTATTGTGGTAGGTGTCATAGTCTAGGAGGTCTATGGTGCTAAATACCATAGTTTTATCATATTGGCCAAAAATCAAGGTTAGTGAGCATGGAATTGTGCTGAGCTTCCATATTTGGTCATGGCTTGAGAATAATTAGTAGAAAATAAAGGGCATGAGGGAAAACCACCAAAGTTAACACAAAGTGAGTGTGAAACTGCATACGGATACAGTTTACAAAACTACTCAAATTTCCATGTGAGGATCACATTGTAGGAAGAAAAACTAATTGTCAAACATACTAGAAAAAATGACCACCCACAAGGAATCAGTAAATATGTGTTCAGTAAGGAATACTTTTCATACCTAAAAAATAAGACTATCACAAAACTTGAAAAATCATCCACACAACTAGGGAATGAAACCAAATGCCTAGAAATTGCCAAAAAAAATTATAAGCCATATCTGATAACATTCTACTAGTAAATGAGATCTTACTAGGTTAAACACAAATAATTACCCCCTCAACTTCCATTTTTTTCATCCTCTTTGTTGTCCTTTGATTTATACTAAATAATTATTTTTATGACGATGATGATGTCCATTTTATTATGCCACTTACCAAAAGTAAATACAACACAAGAAAATTATCTGAATTCTACTAATAAATTGAACTTATATAACAAAATCTAAATTCTACTACTAACTTGAACTTATACCTAGAAGGCTCCAAAACCTCTTGAATATACTCTTGGCATTGTTGTAGGTTACTTGTAGCCATTCAAAAAACATGTAGAAATGTTATAAATAAGCTTTTAGTCATAGAGAACATTTGGAACATTTATGCTATTAGAAGGATTATAGTCCAATATAACATTTTTAGCACTATTTATAATTAGCATGTAGTCATCCTTAATGCTTACAACACTTGTTACAAATAATATATAACTGAAATATTAGAGAATGCATGTATGTTACATCATACACATATTTATTGCATCATGTATATTTGAATACTATTACATTACATAATTATGCACATGCTCATGCATATTCTCATTTTTAATTAAGTACATGTTTTCACATGTAGTCTTAGCTTAAGTTCACATAGGGGAGATTTAGTTGAGCCTAATTTAGCCTAGATGAGTCTAGTTGAATTTTATTTTGTCTTTTATCTTTTTTCTATTATAAGGGCTATTTCTTTCTATAAAGAGAATTTATCTATGTGTTGTAATTCAAACTCATTTTTAATCCAATATCATTTTGTCCAATCAATACCTCTAAAGGAATTGAAGATGAGATGATAGGATACAAAATATATCATCAAAGAGGAATTGAAGATCATCAAATATGTCTCCAATTTCTAATATCATGTAGAAGTTTATGATTTAAATCTAAAAACCAAAAATTATTTGCAAGGACACCACACTAGTAGATTTGGGTCAGATTTATGATGACCCTTCGTTGGAATTCAGACAACATTACATTGGAATTCTGTGAAACATCAAGGAGAGTCCTTGTTGCAGTTTTGTTGGAACTTTCGAGGATAGAATAAAAATCATATTTATGAAAAACCCACATCGGAAATATATTTGTAACAAAGGGCAGTTTTATGACAAAGGCTAATTGGATGTTTGATGACCGTCCCATCGGTTGACTTTTGGTGCTCGTTAGAATACCGACGCGAATGATGATAACTACGCTGCCATACCTGTGACATTTGTGTTGTCACAGGTATGGAAACCTTATTAGTTGTATTTGGGTATCTGTCAGAATTTCGATGAGGACAACAATGATTATTCTGCTATACCTATGACATTTGTATCCTCACAGGTATGGCAATCTTTTCGGTTGTCTTCTGGTGTTCATTGGCATTCCAATAAGGATGATAATGATTATGTTGCAATACCTATGACATTTGTGTCATCGCAGGTATGGAAACCTCATTGGTTGTCTTTTGGTGTTTAATGTAGGTATGAAAACCTCATCAGTTTTCTTCTAGAAACCTCAATCTTATTTGTTAATTCAAGAATTTTTATAAGAGATAGGCTGGTTTCTTCAAATGTTCCCTTAAGTTGGCAATATAATCTTCAGAAAATAAAATTATGAATTATATTAAATATATTTAATATCAAATTGCTTCCAAATGAACAAATAAATTTTTGGATGATATAAGAATTGGGTACTATTGATGTTTTTGGCATTCATGTTTTGTCATTGATGTCAACATATATTTCTGTGGAGAGAACAAACTGGTTATTACTATTGTATGATAACTGACATAAGTGTATGAATAGTGTATAGATAAATCAGAATGAGCGAAGATGAGGATATTACAAAGGAGGTGTGATGACCTTATTCCTAAGGTCACTTGGCTTAATATTAAATATTGGAGTTGTTACAGATGTTTTAGTGAAGAATTATTTCTGGACTGTGACAATGATGCTTGATAGAGCGAGTCTATGTGTTTTGGGTATATCTTATATGCGATGATAATTCAGGTTATGCGAGATTAAGGGATGACAAAAGACACGTTGGTCATTTTTGGAAGACTCTGAGGTAAAAGCTAGGGACAAATTTATCTTTTTGAGTTGCACACCATCCTCAGACTGATGGTCAAAGTGAGGTAGTTAATAGGATTCTTGGTAATCTCCTAAGGTGTTTAACTAAGGAGTATGGTCAGACTTGGGACCAACTCATTGGACAGGTGTAATATGCCTATAATGACACTGTGAATAGGGCTACTGGTAAAAGTCCTTTGGAGATAGTTTATGGCCTACACCCTAGAGGCATATATGAGCTCAGAGATCTGAAGGATAGAGCCAAGGGAAGTGGCTATGTATAAGAATTTGCACATTCTATGCAAGAGGTACATGAGAAAGTGAGGAAAACATTGACTCAAAATACAAAGAAGATTAAGAGCAAGGTGGATGAAAGAAAGAGGGATCTCCAATTCCAAGTTGGGGATCTAGTGATGGTCCATCTCAATAAAGCAATATTGCAGAAAGAAGTGCCTCATAAGCTATAGATGAGAAGGATTGGAACATGTCTGGCCAAGTATGGCACCAATGCATACAAGGTGGAGTTACATGAAGAAAGTGGTTTATCTCCTGTGTTCAATGTGGCAGATCTAAAACTGTACAAAGGACCCACACTAGATCTAGACTAGAGTTTGACATAGGTCATAAAGGGGGTGGAAGACCTAAACTTGACCCCTCCTCCACCTAAGAAGGAAAAGAAGATACTTGATTCTAGAGCCTACAAGAAAACCAGACAAAAAACATATTATGAACACTTGGTTAAGTGGTATGGAGAAGAAGATGCAGAGGAAAGTTTGATCAAGGAAACTAAATTCAAGAAGTTGGGAGTGGATTCCAACTTACTCAATCCAAGGATGGATTGAAGATTTTTCATTAGGGGAGGATGGTGCAGGAGTACCTAGGAAAACTCCCAATCTTGTTGCAATTTTGGCTTTTACTGGCCTTAGCCAAGTCACTAGCTTTTCATTTTAACTTTAAAAGGTCTAGAAAAGTGTGTAACTAGATGGACTAGTAGTTAGTGCTCAATCTAATGTAGTTTTTATTGCTTTTAGTAAGTTAGTGCTTGTTTAGGCCCAAAATGGGAAATGGTGGTCAAAAATCCTAGTAGGATTGGTATGGATTAAAATTGTCCATAATAAGGCCTTTATGATGTTTTTACATCATGCCATGATGATAGGAAGTCATAAAACCAAGTTTTAGCAAAAGACGCAAAAGTTGCTTGACAACTTTTGAAACTTTGCAATGTTGTCCGACAACATTGTCAAGAATGATTCCTTTCGGTGAGTGGAAAATTTGGTTAATGGTAGTGGCCTAAAAAATTGAGGAAGCATATTTATATACCTTGAGGCCTATTTCCCAAGGCATGAGTGATGTAATGAAATTGTTTGAATAGTAGAAGCTCTCTATTTTTTGATTGCATACACAATCTACTAGTTTTGTGTTTTAACATTGTGAAATGGATTGAATAGCACAAGTTAGTGATAAATTTGGTTAATAGACTAGTTGCTGTAGTTATGAGAGCGGTTTTGAGTAAAAAAGCTCCTCCATAATTCTCCACCATGAATTTCATCATGGAATGGGGAAATATGGAAGCAGAGCGTCTGTATATAATGTACATAGAAGGAGAGAGTCAGAAATATTTTTTACTAATTTTCTTAGCAAGCCCTAGGTGAGATTGGAGTACTCGGCTAGGAAATTGGTAGTGTTAACTTGTGTTTGATTGCAGGGAAATTGCAAGTTGTGGGAAACCAAGTATGGTTTTGAAACCCTAGGGGATATAAAGACACCTCGTAGGAAGGACAAGACTCCACCAATCATGTATGACACATTTTTATGCATAAGTCACTTGACTGCATTGTTTTAGCCCAATTAGCTCTAGTTGTTCTTAATTCTAGGGAGCCAGTGTATGGACACCTTGGGGCCCTAAAAACTACAAAATACTTTGATTCTTGGAAAATGGTATCCAAATCCCCAATTTTTTTTTGGGGTTGTTTGTGGTTATTTTACAATAATTTGGAAAAACCTCTCAGATAGGGCTAGTAGAAGGACTAGTCCTAAAAGCTAGATTTGGAAGCAAATTTGGAGATCATTTGGAATAGTTGTGTTACATTATCACAAATAGGATCTTATGGATTCTAGGGAGTGGATAAACATGAGGAGTGTCCTTGGTAACAGTTTTGGAGTTGAAAGGATGAAGATGCACTTGGAATTATCTTAGGAAGATTAGAAGAGTTGAAGTACATTTGTTGATAGTTGTCATTCAAGGTGAAGCACAAGAAGATCAACTCATTGTGTTGAGTTTGTGAAGTCTTAGGCCATTGGAGAAAGGAATTGGGAGGACCTATAATTGATTTTAGGATCCTAAGAAGACTAGGACAAGTAGAGTCCTAGCTAGAGTTTGTGCAAGCATACCTTAGAGGACTTCCATCACAAGTTTTTGAAAATGGCTAGACTAACAAGGTAAAATCTATGTGTAAGTCGACGCCGTCAGAGGATAACATTTTAAGAGTGGTTATATACATTGTATCTTACCTAAGATGATCTGGATCATTCATATATCATATCTAGGGTTTGTTTTAAGTCGGTGGAAGTAAATCTATATATTGGAAAGTTGAATAAGAAGTTATTTGTTGATTGCAAATTGTAGAAGTATTCGGTGACAAAGAAAGTGAAGGAATCAAGTGTGATAAAGAAAATGTAGATTATATAGTATGATGATGAATTTAAAATCTTAATAGGATATGATTATGCAGAGGTAGTGCAAATTTCACAGATCACTTTATATGTATCTTTTTAATGATTGTAGCAACGAAATCCCTTAACAAGATGGATCCTAACCGATCTTTATTGTAAATCCACTACCAAGGTGGAATTCTAATTGAATTTTCTAAGTCCTCTAACAAGGTTGAACCTAATAGGGAAAGGATCCTAACATATCTAAGGCAATCCCTTAATCAGGTAACACCTAAAAGTGTTTTGTAAACCTTTAACAAGGTAAGCTCCTAACAGGGCGTATTCCAAAAGAGTATAGATTTTATGGGTATCATCTCACACCATGGTTTTTTCCCATCTAGATTATCATGAGATAAATATGGTGTTTACATTGTGTGGAGGATTAGTTGTGGATGTATGCATTGGAATTTTTACTTATTTTAGTTGATATTGAATGTTTTGGTGCATAAACTTTAACGAAGTTGAAATAGGTGAATTTGGAGATTACTGATTCACCCCTCCTCTCTCAGTAATTAGACCTGTATTAACAAGCTCAATTTAGTGGTGGTGTGTGTGAAATGTCGACTAAGATAACTACAAACACACACTTCAATAGATCATTACATGATTAATCTAACATTGATTTGACTATGAGTACTGATGACTAATCTAAATCTATATATTGCCTTCTAGTAGGCAAGAGTATGAGTTTGCTCTTATATCATCGCACACCCTGTGACTTGACATTTTCTAAATGAAGGATTTGAAACTATGATTGATCTATTAATGTAAATGTAAAAGAGATTAATCCAAGTTAATTAGCTTAATTTATTTTAAGAACCCAAATGAAAGATTCCTAGATTATGGATTTTAAGTCTTGAAAATGAGTAAATATGTAAATAGTAAATGCTCTAAAATACTTAAATGCAAATGATAAAAAAAATAGTATAATAACTCTACTAAAACATTAGGATCCTTTGTGAGGGAAATGCAACTCTCTTTTATAGAAAACCTTTGTCAAACCGACGACCAAGATTGAAAGCTGAAGAATGGACAAAATTCAATTCAAAGAAGCACAATCCATGTGCACAAAAGATGATTGGTTGAGAGAGCTAGTTAACTGAACTGACTGATCAGTCATTTGCGAAACTTCTAAAATCAGTTAACTAGATTTTTTTTCCAAAATGAGATAGAAAAGAATTAGTTAACTGAACAAAACAAATTTATTTCTAATTTGATGTTCAGTGAACTGAAATAATGACATAATATACATTTTTGAATATTTAAATGATTTAAATGCACTTTTTACTCAACTTATTAATATTAATTCATTTTTTAATGTAATTGAAAATTAGCTATTTATTTAATCAACATACTAGGATATTAATTAATTAAATAACAAGGTTTCTTCGTCAATGTTTTTTGATTTAGGAATTAGTTAATTAATCAAGTGCGATGATAGATTAAGATATAGGGTTTATGTCAGATGTTTATGTCAGATTAGACTAAAGATGATGAATTGCCTTTAGGTTTAGGACTTAAGATGATCAAGATTTAGGGTTTTCTTGATAGGAGATCAAGATTGGGGTCTAGGGTTTAGTTGACCACTTTTAGGTCATTACAAGTCGATATTGAATGTTTTGGTGCATAGAGTTTAAAGAAGTTGAATTAGGTGAATTTGGTGATTACTCATTCACCCCTCCCCTCTTAGTAATCAGACCTGTATTAACAATCTCAATTTAGTGGTGGATATTTAATTTCCTAGTGGGGTATTTTCTTAGCCTCATGTTGTTGGTCATGTGGTTTTTGCTGTTGGGGCACTAATTGTGGGGGTTTCTAAATCAGATGCTCTAGGTTTGGGTCCCTTTGTCTCTCCCATGAAGTTGGGTGTTGCTACTCCTGATGGGTCCTTTGGCTCTAGTCTTTGTGCTTCCTATATAATCGACTTCAAAAAAATTAACTAGTGCTATTGGTGCCAAGTTTTCTTCTTCTAGGAAAATGAATGGTTTTGTTAAGTCAAAAATCCCCTATGATGTAACTAGTCATTTCTAGTGTAATGAATCCTACAAGGCTATTAGTAATACTTTATGCAGTTTCTTGAAGGTGAATTCTATGACCAAAGTCTTTGGTTACACTTCATTTTCTCACATTCAAGTTGAATTAGTTATTTCAAAAGTTTTGTTTGGAGAAGTCATTCTATAAGTTAAAGGGTAAGTGCAAGAAGTTGAGTCCACTTCTAGAAGAACTTTTTGCGCGCGAAACCCACTTTTGGAAAAAAGATATTTTCTAAAGAATTTTTCCACCAAATTTAAACCCATTTTAGATATGACTACATATATTATAAATACATAGTTTATTTTTAAATTGGACTAATTTTTAAATTTTTTAAATAATTTCTAATAAAACAGCTCAATAAGTGTTTAATAGCAGGTTTCCTTATTTTTTATAACACTAATTTCTTTTCTTATTTTTTGAAAAAAAATTATATGACATCAAACTACAGATAATTCCTTTTAATTTGAAAAAAAAAGAAAAAAAATGATGAGTTTAGGTCAACTTATGCTTGTCGTACATGAGGGGTTTTCAAAATAAAAATTACGCCCAATAAAAAAATAGTAAAAAAAAATATATTCAGTAAAAAACTACAAAACAAAATGCTCATAAATCTTGAGTGTCTTAAAAGTAATATACAAAAAGGATTCAAAAAAATACTTTCATTTAGGTCAAATTATGGTTGTCGTACACAGCCATGGAAGTTCCCAAAAAGGTGATTTTTAAATAGTTATTTTTGGAAACACCTAGTGAAATCCAATTTTTATTATCTAGGTATTAATATAAATTACTGTTGACTAGACTTTGTACTAGTTTTTCCAACATTGATAAGTTGTCACTGGGTACCGGGGTACCAGCCAACTCTGCTTGAAGAGGTTTACCGCAGAATAAATTACCCTAGCCTCCAAACACCTAGTAGTCAGGTCTCGACAATGCAGGGGAGCTAAGTTGGGCAGGTGACTGTTGTTCGAGGGGATAGCTAGTTTTTACTCATCTCTTCTGAGGATTCAAAAGGGAGTGGGGCTTCCTGCAAGCATTTTTACATTTACCAAAGAAATTGCAAAAGACAAATCAGCGTTAGAGTTTATTTCTACTTACAATCATGCAACATATTCCAAACATCAACAATGCTCTAATGTGAAGAAACTACACTAAATACCAAATACATAAAGAACCAACAGTTCATACACATTAAATAACAAGGGGAAATGAGATCATTAATCTAAATAACTAACACTAGAGAAAAGGAAATAATAAATATACAACATGAAAGATATTCACCAACTTTAGAGATCAGAACAATACACAACACGTGGCCATACGTGTTCATCCTTCTTCCATTAACTTGAAATGAATCCAACATCATTGGCAAGTACATCCATGGCTCCAAGGGAGCATCAAACTACTAAGAATAGACTAAAAGCTAAACTTTGATTATAGAGAACTTGAAAATGCTATGCTACTGGACAAAAAATCATCAATTTTTCCAACCCTTGTTATGGTGTCGAACCTCTTATTTATACACAAAGTTTCACCTAAAATTGACCTAATCTAACTATACACCTTGCCAAATATAATACATTATCGGTGGCCGATACTACCTGCACCACTTACAATCACCTCTAAATGTGCACAGGTCTAACAAGATAGAAGAAGAAGATAGGAGAGAAATCAAGAAGAATCAGATCATCTTGGAAACCTAGACTACATGCCTCATAAATGCGGATGGCGGCTCCCTATCTTTGATGCATCACAGGTAGTAAACATGGGGGCGACGCCTCAGGAGGATCACCTGTTAGAATTATCTTCTCCTCCTGACATGCCTTAGCTAGATTGCCTACCTTCTGACCCTTATTAAGTGCTGATAGTGATCGATCAGCTCCAAAGATCCTTGACGGTGATCACTTCAAAAGGATACAAAAATGGGACCCAGAATTCCAGAGTCTGGGAGCTTACGCTCAAAGAATAATAAATTTTCAAAACTGCACCCTGCTGGAAAAAATATCTGGAGCCCAGAGAAATTTATGATTCCTTATCATTTTTGAAGGCCTCCAAAATCTGGATAATTCCTTCCTCATCTACATCTTTGATGCAATCCCAGTAGTCACTGACGACCCTGAATCGCTCATCAACATCGCTAGCCCCTTCTTTGAAATCTGCAACTATCTTTGCTATATCGTGGGACCAGAGCATCATCATGGTTAGACGTGACATTTTTCCTCCGTCAAAATCTTCAGTGGATTGGTATTGTGACTCCATCAACTCATCAAATTTTCTTAGTATATAATCTTTCGGAGCATATTTCCTGGTATTGAAGGGATCAACTACAGATACCTTGTGAAAAATGTCATGTATTAATCTAAAGAATTTTGGACTACCAAGATTCTATCTTTTAGGGTTGTTACCAATTTCTTTCTCAACTCAATTTTGAGACCAAGTCTGGAGTACTAGACTCGAAGGAACCCAAAGGATTCATCTCCCAAAATTCCTTATTTTGTGATTGCCTCTTCGCCGAAGTTCATTATCTCTTCAAGTTCAGACCTCCACCCCTCATATATCTCCATTTCCTTCTCCCAGAGAGAGACGGTGCTGCCCACCTGTCTCAAGATGTTAGCAGCCTGGTAGAGGTTCAGGAGTGTCATTGCCAGGAACTGCCTTACAGCTGTGACTTGCTTAGTAACCCACCCATCCACAACATGTGCCTTCTTTTTCATGGCCCTTAATGTATAGATATCACCCCGTGGAAGCGGTGTTCTGGATGTGGAGGCTTCTTGATGGATTTTGGCTAATGGATGTGTTAATTCTTTAAGAAGCCTAAGGAGATTAACATTCTTTTCTCTTTCCTCCTATAGCTTTTGGGACGTCTTCATATACCGGGCCTCAATGGCCCGGCTAGCCTCTTTTAACAGGTCCAATTATCCCTATTTATCCCTCTTCCCCAGAGGTACCTCAGTGATAGTATAATCAACAACCCCAACTATTGTCTCTTCTGCATCTGGGGGATGCGTCGCCACTATTTCAATAGTATTTCCTCTCGGGCCACTCCAAATGGTATGAAGGGTCTTGGCCTTCTTGGGATTGTGAGTCTCTTGACTTTGGGCCATCATGTTGGCCAAGGAGAGAGGATCCCTTCCTGTTGCCAGGGCCTTTCTTTTCTTTGATTCTACCATCCATTGGGGTGGCTGGGGCGATCTTGTTTCTATGAATTGGGCATTGGGATCTCCCTTAGGGTTTTTTAGTGCATCTCTAGTATCTATAGTCTTTCTGGACTCTTTTTCTTTGTCCATGAGATTTCTCATATCTTCCACCTCGGTGGTATCTTCATTAGTATCTCCGGGATTCTCCCCTTCTCTAGCATCTATGGGATTAATGTCCTTATTTCTGGGGTTATCTTCCTCCTCTTGTTGTTGCCGTTGTTCTTCTCCGACATCCTTTGCCAGGACATTCTCCTCTGTGGACGTATTTTCTGGAGGTGGCGAAGGTGTCCAGCCTGGGTTTGATTGTTGCGCTATAGAGACTACCTTGCCGAATGTCACAACCTAAGGAAAAGGGTTACCCTGGGTATCTGGAGGTGTTTGGAGCATGAAAATAGAGGTTATGGTTGTTCCCAAAGGTCCATTTTCCCTATTCGACGCTATTTTCTCAATTTTTTCTTGTCCTCCTATCTTGGTCCCTAGGACCGGTGTTTCTTGGATGTACATCTATTCTTTCTCATTTTCGTGCTCATCATGGACCTCTTTTCCAAGGTGACCTCATCAAAATCATCATGGGGAGGGGAGACCATTGGAGGATCCTCTGGATTGGGGGAAGAAGGGATGAGTTCCACCTAGGGAACGTCTGGCATCCTGGGACCTGCATCTGTGCTTGGCAGGGGATCATTTTTCCTTTGCTCCTTTCTTCTCGTCAGAAGCAGGGGCCTGACATCTAGAATGGAAGCACTTTCATCTTCTAGTTCTATCCCCACTACTTGATACATAAGTTCTACGAATGAGGGGGATCCGGCATGAAGAGCATAAGCACTGGGAAGGATATTGGTGATTGTCTCACCCAGCCATAGAGACTCCTCTAGGTAGGCACTAAGGTGTTCCTTCAAAGGGGTTGGAACTCAGGATGGAGTCAGGGATTTTCTAATATCTTCTCGGCCCTCATCTTGACAGATGCCCGAGTAGAAGTTGTCAGGAGTTCTGGGCTTTTGGGAGGAGTGGTTACTTTAGACATATTGGTTGTTAAATTTTTTGATAGCCTGCACAACTAGACAACCGTTAATACATTTTATCAAATAAAATAAGTTCTGGGTTCTGGATACTTCATCACCATTTCACACCTGTTCAAAAGATGTTAGCTTGCATCAAATCCCAGAAATGTAATAGATAGTACTTTGGATTTATTCAACACCTAGGGGTCCTAGGGATTCTAGTTTATGCAACAATGTGATGAGGATCATGAGATTATCTAGGACCCGGAGTCTGGAGAAACTAACCTTTGCGACATGACTGGGCATTGAGTTGTACTGGGCTAACGTGGGTTGTCAAATGGTCATGCAATAAACAACATAATGGCACTTAATGGTAATAAATGTCTTGAAACAGGTGAAATGAATGCCACTAAGGGTGATTTTAAATGCCCATACATGGGGTAATTTAATCCCGCTATCAATTTTGACATGATGGGAGGAGAGAGAAAATGACCAGGACTCGAACATGCGAGGTGCCGAGTTTGAACCATGTGGAAGCTAGGTGAGCGAGCTTGAATTTGGGTTCAAAACATAGAGGGCACGGTGAAATTTCCATAGGATGGGTCAGACACAATGGAATATATAGACTAAAGCACAGGGACACCCTTTTACACAGGAAGCCGAAGAATGGTGCAATTCACAGTAGACCACTAACTAACCTACAGACTACTAACCTCTAACAAGAATATACAACTAATTTACATCATTTCTACAATTTACATAGAAATCTACATTATTCACAAATTCATGCAATATACAGTGCACAGAAGGCGGACAATCTTCTTGCAAAGCCATCCAACCAACGGGAGGTGACGAAGAAGATGAGAAGATGAAAAAGCAAGAAAAAACAAAAACAAACTAGAAAGAAAGAATGAAACAAACAGAGGAAATAGAGAGAACCAGGAGGGCCTACCTTTAACGCTGAGAAATGTGGGAGAAAGGGCATGGGAGGTTCTCTATAAATATATGGCTTCATAGACCATAAACATCGAAGACCCTACAAGATAGCTTGAAGCACAGACAAGAATGAATGCACAATGCACTGTTAATCGCTCGCACTTAGCTCACTGATAATTTTTCCAAATCACACTTAATTTCTCTTAATTCACTAAGGGTAATTTATTCATGGTAAGTGTAAAAATGGTAAGTGAAACCTCATTTATACCCTTAGGTGAAAATGTACCACTCCCTTCTGCAATTCCCAAGAAAAGGCAGACCTCTGGATTCTGGGCCTGGAGAAACTATGCAACCAATTCCCGTCTAAAGAGGAACCAACGAAAAAGAATCCAGGAGTCCAGAATCCAACCGACACAAAGAAACAAAAAAACTCCAGGGCTAGGCCCCAGAGAAAGGAAGACAAAGAAACATGACAATGGCCTCGCAGAGGAGAAGGTCGGAGGAGACAAAGAAACCAAAAAACAAACAAGGACAAAAAATCAAAAGGGGGGACCCAACAGTTTTACCACAAAATGTAGGGATGGGTATGCAGGGCATAACAAATGGTGACTTGCTGGGACGAATGACTTAGCACATTTGAGAACCACAAAATCTCTAGTTAGAAAAATTGGGACTCATCTTTTCCTGAAGCACTTCATTTGCATGGTATGAGGTGTCTGAGAAAATCTGGTCCATCCTGATTCAATCCTTCAATCTTTGTTAGTCGTGAAGTGTGTACTTTGGAAGAAAATCAAGCTGATGATTTTCGGGAGAAGCAGAGAAATGACACTATGTCCATTAGACCAAAATTGTCATATCTTGCTTGGTCCCCCGGATCTCAGAATTCTCTATTCTCCAATTTTCTTTATTTTCTTTTGAAAATGGGGAAGGCAGTACTTCTTTCACTATGAACCTTAAGATTAGACAATTTCTATGGCGGTACTTCTTTCACCTTGCCATCCATTCTATTTTTTTGAAAAGGAGAGATGTTCCAAGCCAGGGATATTCTTTTGATTTTCAGACATGGCCAATAACTAGTGCAACTGATCTACCCTCAAGGATCATACAATTCCTTTCTCTTTATGATTTTATATTAACTGATGTCAAGATTATGAAGATACGAATCCGATGAAGATCACCCATAACCTTTTACCAGGCATATAAAACAACTCTAGAGTGCAGACAAATCCTACCGTGTTAACAATAGATTCTAGATTAACCCTAATGCATAAAGGTACAATTCTAGGGACTAGATGTCATGCAAAGCATACCTATCTACAGGAAGGAGGCAACATGCCAGGATCCTGGCAAACAAGACAGACAAAGAAAGAAATAAAAACCAATGACAAAACTGAGCAAAAGGACGGCCCTAGAGGGCCACAGGCTATTTACAAGACAAGACACTCCCAAGGAGTGTCGGGAAAAAAATTTACAAGAAGGAAAATATACATATAATACAACTTTGGGAACACTTACCTTTATTCAAATAATGTTTGAGAAATTGTCTATTGACGGGAAATGGGACAACTTCTACAGTCATGGTACTGAGGCGGTAAGTATTGGCCCTGTAAATCTCTGAAATTAAGTAAGGTCTGAGCCAGAGCCTTTGAAACTTGGTGTGCTTTCCTTTCTTCTCCCGAGATTTGTTCCACAAGAGGACTAGGTTCGAGACCCAAAAGGCCTTGTATTGGGCTCTCCTATTGAACCACCATTTAAAACCACTTGGTGATGCACAAAATGTTCCAATGCCATGTCTCTTTGTTCCTCCATTCTTACTAGGTTCAAAAGTCGCACCTCCATAACATTATCTCGGGCATTGAATTACTGCATAAACTGTAAAATTGGGATTTGTAAGTTGACCGGGAACACAAGAGTTTTCCCGTGAACCAAGTGAAAAGGAGAAGTTCCCAAGGCTTCTTTAATTTGATACAATCCACCCAAAGGGTGAACCTAAGTTTTTGGTGCCAGTCTCGGGGATTTTGCTCTAGCAAATGTTTGATCACCTCCAAAAAATCTTTATTAGTAGACTTGGCAACGCAATTTCCCTGGGGGTAGTAGTTGGTGGAGAACTTTAGGGTGCTCTTCCTCTAATAGGTCCATTCTAATAGTTGCGCTAAAGAAAACACTAGACCGTTTTCACACACGATAGTGAAAGGCATTCCAAACCTTGTGACAATGTTTTCTTCCAAAAATCTAATGACTACATCCACGGTGTTGTTTTTACATGGGATTTCCTTGGACCAATAGGTACAATAATTGGTAGCAGTTAGAATGTACCAGTGGTTGGCAGATGAGTTGTGGTTTCTTTCCTTGATAAAATCAAACACCCATTGGGCGAAAGGACAAACTTCAAAGATCGGCTGTAAGGGCATTACCAGGTTTCGCTCATGACAAGGGGTGGTCTGACAAGTGTGGCACTTCCTTACATGTGCGTGGACATCTTTGAAGATGAAGGGCCAATAATACCTGGCCTAGAGGATCTGATGGGTGGTGGCATCAGCTGAGCCATGCCTGGTTCCAAACTGCCCATGGAATTCTTCTATCATTTTGGCAGCTTGGTCTTGGTCTATGCACTAGAGGTAAATTCCCTCAAAGTTCCTGCAAAAAAGCGTTCCACTTTTTTATCATGAAGCGCACACTTTTTAGTTGTAGGGTGCGACATTTGTGGGGATGGATCCCCTCCAGGCATCTAGTGTTGAGCAATATGTATACCATATCAGTATACCATGAATCTTGAGTAACGGACTCCACAGTGTAAGTTTGGCATTCTATATGTGGAGTGGCCTATGCCATTGCCTTGCATAGTCCCTAGCCTCAGACTATTTTCATTCATTGCATTTCAAGATCGTACTCTTGGAGGATGGCCATTCATTTCTTCTGGTGTTCACCCAGATCACTCTACAGCAATAAAGATTTGACGACCTACTCTGGGATAATAACATGCACTTTTCTCTAGAGAATGTAGTGCTTGAATTTCTTCATGGCTTGGACTAGAGAAAAGTCTTCCTTTTTTAGTGGCGTGTACCAGACTTTGACATTCTTAAAGAGGGAGCTCATGAAAGAAATTGGTCTCTCTTCCCCTTCAACCTTCTGGGCTAGGAGTGCTGTGGCAGAGTGTGGTGAAGCAAAGGAGTAAATGTGGAACAAGAGGGAATAGTCTGGACTTGCCAAAACTAGGGCCTCCACTATGGTCTGTTTAATTTGGGAAAACACCCATTTTTCTTCAGGACTCCACTCAATTTTTGTGTCTTTTTTCATCATGTCATTGAGTGGTTTAACAATCTCAGTGAATCTAGTGATGAACCGTTGGACAAAGTTTATCTTTCCAAAGAAAGATCTCATTTCTTTCTTACTATCGGGCAATTTTAAATTCAGCAGTGCCTCTACTCTCTTAGGGTCGATGGATATACCCTTCTTGGAGACAATATGCTCGAGCAGTTTTCCTTCAGTGACCCCATATATACATTTCTTGGGGTTGAGGAAGATACCATACTGGCGACATCTCTCACAGATTTGGGTGAGGTGGCAGAGTGATCATGCCTATCCCGAGAAAAGGCAGTTAAATCATCCATGTAGATGATTATAAATTTGTTAACCAGGCCCTCAAAGGCAATGTCCATAGCTTTTTGAAACGTGGCCCCGACATTGATCAGGCCAAAAGGAATCCTTCGATATGAAAACATACCCCACTTGGCGGTGAATGCTATTTTGTCTCTATCATCAGATTTAACCATAACCTGGTTATACCTATAATATCCATCTAGGAAGGACATCATTTGTGATCCGTTTACAATTTGTAACACCTCGTCCAGCGAGGGGAGAGGGTGATTGTATTTCTTGAAATTATAACTAGATCTATAATTATTCCTTTAAAGGAGGAAAGTAACTAATCTTTATCTAAGGTAAAAGCAATAATTAAATAAAAGAATTTACTTATAACATAAAGTAACAAAGGTGGTAATTTAACTAAAGCATTCTCGGGAAACTATATACATATTAATTTATCTAAAGACTATTAAAATCCAAACTAATAACCAAAAGATGGTTTGTGGATGGTTGCATCGATTAAAACTTCCTGAGCAACCAATCCTACCACATATTTATGTAAGGAGTTTTGGAAGTAAAGGGGGGGGCGGGGGGACGGAGAAATTATATATGGAGAACTTTATATATATCTGAAAACTATAAGAAAGATTAAGGGAAACATTTGGAGAATATCTGGTTGATTGAAAGGCTGGAGGAGAATAGGCTTGGATGGAATAGGTTTGGATTTCCTCAAAGGTTTCTCCCCAGGACTCCAGGTAGGCTCTACTCGGAAAGAAGATTCATGTTCATGTGATTACTATGTTTTGATGTGATTGTTTACTGTCTTCTATAGTTGTGTGAACAATGGAATTCTTTTATGACTATTTGGATATTATATTGTCTGGTATGAATTAAATAATGAAGATATACCTTATGATGAATAATGTTTATGAGCTGTTATTTATTTGTCCTTCTCTGTGGATTGTCACCTTAGAATGTAATTTATTTTAGATAGAACCTCTTTTTGTTGATGTTATACAAACTTCCATCTTGGTTAGAATGATGCCTTTTGGTGGTCACCTTTGTGCACCTTGCACTTATGGGTAGGAACTAAATAGATTTACCAGGAAGGTAGATGGGTTTGAGGGATGTTTTGTATATGTAAAGATGTGCTTATGCATGTGCATTCTTGTAAAAGAAATCTCTTGTAAATCATTGGATCTGATGATATGATGTATATCAATGTAATTCAAAGAAATGTATAAGGGAATGGGTAGATCTAGGAAAAAGGAAAGGGTAAATATTATATATTATGAATATGAAAAGATAATTGTTTAAGGTATTTATTCACATATCTTTTATTAATTTTGGTATCACAGAAATGATCTTAGACTTAGTATGAAATAATGTATTTATGAATGAATTTTCTATCTCTTGATGTATGGTTGTGGAAAACTATTATGAGTTAATGAATCTATGAATAAATAGCTATAGAATTCAATATTGGATTATGGTTACTGTGTTTCAAAAATGTGTATGAAATAATAAAGTATATAGGGCATTGCATATCCATCAAATGTTTATCTTTCACTCGAACGCTTAATGAATAGTGTAAACAATGACACGAGTTTAGTAAAGGATAACTCACATGGATGCAAGCTAAAATATTAGGACTGATGGTAAGATTATACATGTAACTTAATGTTAAGAGTAAAGGAATGAACTGCAAAATTATTTAATCAATCAATACCTTAGTGAGTAAATGAATAGATTAGATTATGTTTCTTTAATAGCAGTGTTAGGGAACCCGTGAAGACTTAGATTAGTTATAATATTTCATAAAAAAAATATATTCACATCTCTTAGTAGTTAGTTGGCTTGTCCTCTTGGGTTCCCCGGCGGGGTGTGACATCTTGGTATCAGATCCCTAGGTTTCCACACTGGGAACTCTGGGACTCATAGCTCGCTTATGCATAACATTGAATATTTTATCTTCGTTTCATTTGTTTTCTTCTGTATGCCAGAAAAATTTGAATTTCAGGAAATGAAGGCCTTATTTCTTGTATTTATGATATCATGTAGATATAAAGGTATACTAATTCCTCTATGATTGAGTTATATTATAACTTATGATTTTGCATTACGAAATTAGTGATGTGTTGAAAGGATGCTTTATAAAAATAGAATTTCAAAGAATTCTTTAGACTTGTGTGCGTCATCTCCTTGTTGATAAATGACATTGTTATCTCTAGGAAAGCCAAAAGTAAAAAGGATACTCAATGTTTTAATTGAAGTGGTAGGTAATATTATCTCCTAACCCTACCTATAATATATTTTATTGGAAATGTTGTGCACTCTATCTTCTTATAAATGACCAGTTGACTTCCTTCTTAGAAATTAATTGCCTTTGCACCTTTAATGTGAAGAAAGAATTGATTGTGGTAGTACTTGATTTTATTCTTATAGGACTGGAATGGTAGTAATTAAAGTTCATGGCTAATAAATTGTACCTAGACAAGAAGTGATAAGTTTGGTAATGAATTTTCCTCCTATTCTAGACAAAAAATGAAAGAGGGTGGTAGAAAAGATAATTATGTGAAAGGATAAACTAGGGCACATGAGTGAATAAGGTTGTTTTTATCTAATAAAAGTTTGAATGACCTCTCTCTTTCCCCTCTCTTGTGACTTCTTGAAGTAGGAACTTGAAATGTAAGGAATCCATAATTTTTTCCATGTGTATTTATCTCTGTCTCTCTCTTCCCTGTTAAGAAATAAGTTTTGAAGGACTAAGATTTTTTAGACAAGGCAATAATATATTTGTAAAATTTGTAAATAATTAATTAGGAAAACCTTGGGTGAAGGACTTACGTCCCCAAGATTTAATCATAGTCTATAATTCACATTTGTATCTTGGAAGAAGAATATCCCTGTTGTGGTAAGAAGCTATATTATTTATGCATGCCATGTTAATTTGCATAGTAAAGGAGTTAAGCTAACAATCAAGAAAGTCTAGGGAAGAGTATGTATGACAATGGGCTATCTATTCTTGCGATGAAAGTTGTTTTAATAAATATATGTCTTTCTATATGCCTTGTGAGTGGTTGGATTCTAGATGAGTTATATGGAAGCAAAATTCAAGTTTTATATACATTGTGATCAACACCTTAGTAGTAGTTAACAATACTAAGTGATTAATCAACTATGAAAAGAAGTGGTTGTAGTAAATAAATGCTATAAGAATATGGTTATGTACATTATTTAATTTCTACTTGGATACGAGGTTATCTCAAAAGTGTTAAAGTATATGAGGGTAATATTATAAAGAGGTAAAGGGTAGAGACTCAAGTTAAGCACATTGGTTGATTTAGTTGTTGTGGTTATAAAGATAGTAGTAGGAATCATGTGCTTTTTCCTCTCTTGATGGATCTATAATCATTATGAAATATGGAACTTGAAAGAACTATTGTACATTGTTGTTTGACATTAATTAAATGCTATATGGAAACTACCTAACATGAAAATTTGGGATATTGATTAGATCTCCTCTAGGGGTGTGAATGTGTTTTGGAAATCCAACCGTACAATTATTATGAAAGATGACTTAGAAAATATGCATTGTAAATGTGTATGTGTCCTAAGTGTTGAAAGTATATTTACATCTTGATGAAAAATAATACTGTTTGCTTGCTAAAAGAGGTTGTTTTATGTCTTCTAAAAGATTTCTTATAAAATTGTGCTTGATCGCAAAAGGTAAGTCTATGGATTATTTTAGTTTCACGATTACAAAAGATAAGTAACAATTGTTTGTTGTATTCCCTTCATGAAAATAATAAATATAAATTATATATATCTCTTTTTTTTTGTCATGCATAGTTGGTAAGGAACGCAAATTTTATAACCCTATTTGAAATAAAGTTCCACATGTTGTATTATGTAGGATTAGATTGTGTCTCAAAAATAGAAAAGTTATCAGAAATTCCATCTTTTATATTAGTTACCATAGATAGGAACTTTGACATTGGGAAAGGAAGTGATAATTTCAATTGGTAAAACATACATTTTTCTAATATATTGATGTTAGTGAGTAAACATGAATACCTTAGAATTTGAAGTTAATGCTAATATTGTTGAAGTAATTTTGAAGTTATACTCTGATCTCAATATCTGTTGACAAACTTAATGTATAAAGTGAAAGAATCAGATAGGTAATTATTTTGAAAGTCTCTTACCCTTGGAACCAAGTTAATCTACACTATAATAAGATAGGATTTATAAACACTCCTCATAGGAGAATTATTCCTGTAGTCATTAAAGTAGGTACTAGAGTAGTAATATTACAATTCTATTTGATAATAGTTTACAACTTATTTGTATAATTCATTTCATCTCTTCCAAATTCTAGGAGTAAGTTGAATCTAAGTGGGAGAGGATGTAATACCCCTCTAACCCTAATAAAAGTTTTTTGAATGAAGTAAGATCTTTATATGTTTCCTTATAGCTTAATACTTGTTTTCTTGTAAGTTGTTTATAATAATTTCGTGAGCTTGTACTTGAGAATTCTAATATGAGGCATATTGACTGAAGATATCATTTATGTATGGGTTGTCTCCATGTATGTATAAAGGACCTTCAATAACTTTTTGAACATAGTTAGGATGTTATGTGCTGGATGGATATATATATATTCTTCTATTAAATTTACTTTCGATGAATCTTGTATGTCACTTAATGATTTGGGATATTTATTATGATTATGGTGATTTATTATTAGTATTGATTATTGACTAACCCAATGCTTAGATTCTAACCCTCATTATGATAATGTTACATTCTTTGTGTGTGCATGTATATATGCATGATGTGTTTTCATGATTCGACACGAAGTCGTAGTTACTCACATGGATGAGGCCCACACGATGTATCGATCCCAATCATTTGTCTGCAATGTCTTCTTTTATATGTACATTGATGCACATGTATTTCTTCTCTGTGATGCAGGCTTGCAGGTACTGGGCATCGACTGCACCTGGCTTCACAGGTCTAAGCGTGCCCCAAAATCCTCAATCGTTGTTGTTGTTACGGAGACAGTACTAGGTCCCGCAAGACTAAGCCTAGCCTTGATCCTTGCTTTCGAGTTGGGTCTTTTTGGGATTTGTCCTTTGATTGTGGATTGATGTCTATTTTTAGACGCATAGTATTTGATCATTGTGAATATTTGTTATAGTCCCTAGGACTAGGTGAATATTGTTTTGCGGTTGGATTATCAGTTAGTGATATTTGATGGTATTATGGAATTAAATGCATGGTAATAAGCCTTTTCTAGTGTGTTCAGTAATGCATGATTATAATAATAATATTTGCATGGATATATATATACACATAGGCATATGGGGGCACACATATGCATATGTCTATATATATGGTTATATAAATATGCTTATATAAATGTTTTAATATGTGTGTGTGTGTTTATGTATTTATTTATTTATGTTCCTTTTTATTTTTAACTATTATGTGAAATTATAACTAGATCTATAATTATTTCTTTAAAGGAGGAAAGTAACTAATTTTTATCTAAGGTGAAAGAAATAACTAAATAAAAGAATTTACTTAAAACATATAGTAACAAAGGTGGTAATTTAACTAAAGCATTCTCGGGAAACTATCTACATATTAATTTATCTAAAGACTATTAAAATCCAAACTAATAACCAAAAGATGGTTTGTGGATGGTTGCATTAGTTGAAACTTCCCGAGAAACCAATCCTACCACATATTTATGTAAGGAGTTTTGGAAGTAAAGGGGGGGACAGAGAAATTATATACGGTGAACTTTATATATATCTGAAAACTATTAGAAAGATTAAGGGAAAAATTTGGAGAATATCTGGTTGATTGAAAGGCTGGAGGAGAATAGGCTTGGCTGGAATAGATTTAGATTGCCTCAAAGGTTTCTCTGCACGACTCTAGGTAGGCTCTACCTAGAAATAATATTCTTGTTCATGTGATTACTATGTTTTGATGTGATTGTTTACTGTCTTCTATAGTTGTGTGAACAATGGAATTCTTTTATGACTATTTGGATATTATGTTGTTTGGTATGAATTAAATAATGAATATATACCTTATGACGAATAGTGTTTATGAACTATTATTTATTTATCATGATATGTGGATTGTCACCTTAGATTGTAATTTATTCTAGATATAACCTCTTTTTGGTGATGTTATGCAAACTTCCATCTTGGTTAGAATGATGCCTTTTGGTGGTCACCTTTCTACACGTTGCACTTATGGGCAGGAACTAAAAAGATTTACCAGGAAGGTAGATGGGTTTGAGGGATTTTTTGGAAGGAGAATTGAGGGTTCTCAACTGGGTATCTCTCTGATTTTCCCTCCTAGGACTCCATCTTATCCAATTTTACCTAGAAGGTTGAATTTGGAGGTTACTGTCAGGAGTGTGCACAAGTCCTGACCACCTACGTAGAACTAGGCACCACTTGTGCAGGATGTGTGACCAGCTATGCAGAAAGCACCTCCTGTGTAGATTTTACCACATGCATAGATTAGGTCACCACCTACATAGCTTAGGTCACCACCTGGTTCCACCTATGCAGGACTCTTCCAGTTTGACTTTTAGGGTTTCCAAAAGGGCTTAGGGTGTCGTGTTGACCCTAGGGGGTGTGTAAAGTTGTAGGACACTTATTTTTCATATGGTTTTATGTTTAGGATCTTTTGGAACCCTCTCAAGAGTTTCAGATAATTTTTTGAACCCTGCTTAGGGTTAGGGTGGTCTCAGTCCGATCTCAGCCTTAGGGCGAAACATAAAATGTAAAATTTAAGTATAAGTTACATACTTTTAATTCCTTATACTTTAAGTTACATTTTATGTAATAACTTCCATGATGTTTGAGAGTGGTTTCAGCCTCTTAGGAGTTCAAATAAAGATTCTAGAATTTGAAGGTTTTAGGAAATTTCAGACTTAGCCAAATTCCAGGAATCAACATGTTTTCTGCAACATGATCTTGTTATGATGTTTTTTTGGTTTGAGTTGGTACCAAATGGCACTAGTTATATGGTTTTTTAGAATAATTGATGTTTGGTACTTTTTTATGTCTTCTTATGTGTTATCTACCATCTTGAATGTTAGATTAGGGTTTAGGACTGTCTGGTGGACTAGGATTATTCAGTGATCCTCTAAACCCAATCCTAGGTTACTATGATGTTATAATTTATGTTTTTATGAGTTTCATGATGTTATTATGTTGTTGAGAATACCTTGTGATGCATTTGATGCAATGTGGTTGTGTTTTAACTATCTATGTACTCGATTCCAGTTTAGGGTTGTCCAAAGGATTTAGGATAACTAGTGCTTTCCTAAACAAAACTCTTTGATGTTGTGACATTGTTATATCTTCCTATGGATTTTTATGTGGGTCTATTATGACCTTTTGATGTTTTCTAAAGGTAGGGAACCTAAGAACACTAGGTGAGTGGCTCACAGTGGTTGGCCGGAGCCCTAAGTGGCGGACTAGGGTAGCCCACTGTGGAGTTGTTTAATCCAGTGATAAAAATAATAATTTATGGGAAGGGAATTACACATTAACTAAGATAAGCCTTGCCCATGTCGGTAGTGCAAGTAAAGGCTATGGATGGGAGTGGGAGAAGGTGCTATTGCAATAACACGGTCGGACAGTCTCATCTCTATGAGAGATGTTTGGTTCCGCATGTGCCTACTTGGGGGCCGAGGCCCAGAGTGGCTGACTAGGGTGACCCAAGGGGTGAGGGCTATGTGATGACACTTAGGGTATGTGCAGGATCATGGTATGCCAAACTAGGTCTTAAGTGGCAATGAAAATTTAGAAAATAAGGGTTAGGAAAGTTGACATAAATTTTTTGACAAGTTATCAATCTTATATTAAAAATGTGTAAGAAGAGAATCTATAGAAAATTGAATCTAGTTTCTAAGCTACTATTCCTTCTTTAAAAGAAATTATTCTATATGGTGAAATTTCAAATTTCAATGCAGTAGTATGAAAATTTCACGAAAAAGATAAGAAGAAGGTGTATGTCTGACCACCTTAAACACAATCAAATGATAATATTTTTTTACAAGATTCTAGATATAAGTAGTAGACTCATGTTCCGATGTGACACATATTATTTTGTACTTTTTTTCCAAGTAAATAATTAATTATGATTTTTCTACTACAACTTTTCCAGAATATAAAAATCTCTTGTCTGACCACCTTAAATTAGTATAAAATTTATCAAATTGATTTTTTTAAGTTTTTAATTATAGTAGGAAAAGCAAAGAATGTGACTCATATTTTGGATTTCAAAAAAGCTACACTGTTTGAAAGTTATAGCTATTTTTCAACTAGTCTATCAATCAGGACTAAAAAGATAAGTAGGCGTATGTCTGACCACCTTAAACACAATCAAATGATAATATTTTTTTACTAGATTCTAGATATAAGTAGTATATTAATGTTCGGATGTGAAGTATATTTTTTTGTAATTTTTTTCCAAGTAAATAATTAATTATGATTTTTCTTCTACAGCTTTTCCAGAATATAAAAACTCTCGTGTCTGACCACCTCAACTTTGACTAAACTTCATCAAATTGAATTTTTTTTTTTTTTTTTATTGTAGTAGGTGAAGCATAGAATGTGACATGTTTCAAATTTAAAAAATGATATACTATTTGAAATTTATAGCTATTTTTCAATCAGTCTACCAATCAGGACTTCTTTTTCACATCGCCACTTTTTGGCATACCATGATCCTGCACATACCCCTCACTTAGCGTGTCTTAGAGTTCCTACCAATGTGATTTATGTCTTTGAGATATTATTGTGGTTTCAATTGTGTTATGTTTTGGGAAGGGCTACCATCACCTTAGGGGTATCCTAGTTGTTACCTTCTTGCGTGGACCTTGGTCTCTGTCTCTTAGCACGGGGGAGTGGACCCTTTTTGGATCCACGTGGATGGGTGGTTAATATTTTTATATTAAGGTTCTATTCATGGTCCGATGGATTTTCTTGGCTCCTGTTCCTTCTAGATTTCTATTTTTGAAGACTTGTTATTGTATATGTAAAGATGTGCTTATGCATGTGCATTCTTGTAAAAGAAATCTCTTGTAAATCACTGGAACTGATGATACGATGTATATCAATGTAATTCAAAGAAATGTATAAGGGAATAGATAGATGTAGGAAAAATTTAAGGGTAAATATTATATGTTATCAATATGAAAAGATAATTGTTTAGGATATTTATTCACATATCTTTTATTACTTTTGGTATCCAAGAAAAGATCTTAGACTTAGTATGAAATAATGTATTTATGAATGAATTTGCTATCTCTTGATGTATGGTTGTGGAAAACTATTATGAGTTAATGAATCTATGAATAAATAGCTATAGAATTCAATATTGGATTATGTTTACTATGTTTCACAAATGTGTATGAAATAATAAAGTATATAGGGCATTGCATATCCATCAAATGTTTATCTTTCACCTGAACGCTTAATGAATAGTGTAAACAATGACATGAGTTTAATAAAGGATAACTCACATGGATGCATGCTAAAATATTAGGACTGATGGTAAGATTATACATGTAACTTAATGTTAAGAGTAAAGGAATGAATTGAAAATTTATTTAATCAATCAATACTTTAGTGGGTAAATGAATAGATTAGATTATGTTTCTTTAATAACAGTGTTAGGGAACCTATGAGGACTTAGATTAGTTATAATATTTCATAAAAAAAATATATTCACATCTCTTAGTAGTTAGTTGGCTTGTCCTCTTAGGTTCCCTGGCGGGGCGTGACATCTTGGTATCAGAGCCTTAGGTTTCCACACTAGGAACTCTGGGACTCATAGCTCACTTATGCATAACATTGAATATTTTATCTCTGTTTCCTTTGTTTTCATTTGTATGCCAGAAAAATTTGAAT
Source organism: Thuja plicata (assembly GCA_018584345.1). Taxonomy (NCBI): domain Eukaryota; kingdom Viridiplantae; phylum Streptophyta; class Pinopsida; order Cupressales; family Cupressaceae; genus Thuja; species Thuja plicata. The sequence continues at coordinate 130,866 of MU227057.1, forward strand.
CTGAGGAAATGAAGGCCTTATTTCTTATATTTATGATATCATGTCTTATAAAGGTATACTGATTCCTCTATGATTGAGTTATATTATAACTTATGATTTTGCATTCTGAAATTAGTGATGTGTTGAAAGGATGCTTTCTATAAATAGAATGTTACAGAATTCTTTAGACTTGTGTGTGTCATCTCCTTGTTGATAAATGACATTGTTATCTCTAGGAAAGCCAAAAGTAAAAAGGATACTCGATGTTTTAATTTCCATGGTAGGTAATATTATCTCCTGACCCTACGTATAATATATTTTATTGGAAATGTTGTACACTCTATCTTCTTAGAAATGATCAGTTGACTTCCTTCTTAGAAATTAATTTCCTTTGCACCTTTAATGCGAAGAAAGAAATGATTGCTGTAGTACTTGATTTTATTCTTATAGGACTGGAATGGTAGTAATTAAAGTTCATGGCTAATAAATTGTACCTAGACAAGAAGTGATAAGTTTGGTAATGAATTTTCCTCCTATTCTAGACAAAAGATGAAAGAGGGTGGTAGAAAAGATAATTATGTGAAAGGATAAACTAGGGCACATGAGTGAATAAGTTTGTTGTTATATAATAAAAGTTTGAATGATCTCTTTCTTTCCCCTCTCCTGTGAATTCTTGAAGTAGGAACCTGAAATGTAAGGAATCAATAATTTATTTCCATGTGTATTTCTCTCTGTCTCTCTCTTCCCTCTTAAGAAATAAGTTTTGAAGGACTTACATTGTTTAGACAAGGAAATAATATATTTGGAAAATTTGTAAATGCTTAGTTAGGAAACCCTTGGGTGAAGGACTTACGTCCCCAAGATTTAATCGTAGGCTATAATTCACATTTGCATCTTGGAAGAAGAATTTTTATCCCTGTTGTGGTAAGAAGCTATATTATTTATGCATACCATGTTAATTTGCATAGTAAAGGAGTTAAGCTAACAATCAAGAAACCCTTGGGAAGAGTATGTATGACAATGGGCTATCTATTCTAATGATGAAATTTATTTTCATAAATATATGTCTTTCTATATGCCTTGTGAGTGGTTAGGATTCTAGATGAGTTATATGGAAACAAAATTCAAGTTTTATATACATTGTGATCAACACCTTAGTAGTAGTTAACAATACTAAGTGATTAATCAACTATGAAGAGAAGTGGTTATAGTAAATAAATGCTATAAGAATATATAGTTATGTATGTTACTTAATTTCTTCTTGGATATGAGGTTATCTCAAAAGTGTTAAAGTATATGAGGGTAATATTATAAAGAGGTAAAGGGTAGAAACTCAAGCTAAGCACATTGGTTGATTTAATTGTTGTGGTTATAAAGATAGTAGTAGGAATCATGTGCTTTTTCCTCTCTTGATGGATCTATAATCATTATGAAATATGGAACTTGAAAGAGCTCTTGTACATTGTTGTTTGACATTAATTAAATGCTATATGGAAACTGCCTAACATGAAAATTTGGGATATTTCCTCTAGGGGTGTGAATGCATTTTGGAAATCCAACCGTACAATTATTATGAAAGATGACTTAGAAAATATGTATTGTAAATGTGTATGTGTCCTAAGTGTTGAAAGTATATTTACATCTTGATGAAAAATAATACTGTTTGCTTGCTAAAAGAGGTTGTTTTATGTCTTCTAAAAGATTTCTCATAAAATTGTGCTTTATCGCAAAAGGTAAGTGTATGGATTGTTTTAGTTTCATGATTACAAAAGCTAAGTAACAATTGTTTATTGTATTCCCTTCATGAAAATAATAAATATAAATGCTATATATCTCTCTTTGTTTGTCATGCATAGTTGGTAAGGAATGCAAATTTTATAACCCTATTTGAAATAAAGTTCCATATGTTGTATTATGTAGGATTAGATTGTGTCTCAAAAATAGAAAAGTTATCATAAATTCCATCTTTTATATTAGTTACCATAGATAGGAACTTTGACATTGGGAAAGGAAGTGATAATTTCAATTGGTAAAACATACATTTTTTTAATATATTGATGTTAGCGAGTAAACATGAATACCATAGAATTTGAAGTTAATGAAAATATTGTTGAAGTAACTTTGAAGTAATACTTTGATCTCAATATATGTTGACAAACTTACTGCATAAAGTGAAAGAATCAGATAGGTAATTATTTTGAAAGTCTCTTACCCTTGGAACCAAGTTAATCCACACTATAATAAGATAGGATTTATCAACACTCCTCATAGGAGAATTATGGCTGTAGTCATTAAAGTAGGTACTAGAGTAGTAATATTGCAATTCTTTTTTATAACAATTTACAACTTATGTGTATAGTTCATTTCATCTCTTCCGACTTCTAGGAGTAAGTCGAATCTAAGGGGGAGAGGATGTAATACCCCTCTAACCCTAATACAAGTTTTTTGAATGAAGTAAGATCTTTATATGTTTCCTTATAGCTTAATACTTATTTTACTGTAAGTTGTTTATAATAATTTTGTCAGCTTGTACCTGAGAATTCTAATATGAGGCATATTGACTGAAGATATCATTTATGTATGGGTTGTCTCCATGTATGTATAAAGGACCTTCAATAACTTTCTGAACATAGTTAGGATGTTATGTGCTGGATGGATATAGATATATTCTTCTATTAAAGTTACTTTCGATGAATCTTGTATGTCACTTAATGATTTAGGATATTTATTATGGTTATGGTGATTTCTTATTAGTATTGATTATTGACTAACCCAATGCTTAGATTCTAACCCTCATTATGATAATGGTACCTTCTATGTGTGTGTGTGTGTGTGCGTGTATATATGCATGATGTGTTTTCATGATTCAGGACGAAGTCGTAGTTACTCACATGGATGAGGTCCACATGATGTATCGATCCCATTCATTTTTCTGCAATGTCTTCTTTTATATGTACATCGATGCACATGTATTTCTTCTCTATGATGAAGGCTTGTAGGTACTGGGCATCGACTGCACCTGGCTTCACAGGTCTGAGCGTACCCCAAAATCCTTGATTGTTGTTGTTGTTGTTGTTATGGAGACAGTACCAAGTCCCGCAAGACTAAGTCTAGCCCTGATCCTTGCTTCCGGGTTGGGTCTTTTTGGGATTTGTCCTTTGATTATGGATTGATGTCTATTTTTAGAAGCGTAGTATATGATCATTGTGAATATTCGTTATAGTCCCTAGGACTAGGTGAATATTGTTTTGTGGTTGGATTATCAGTTAGTAATAATTTGATGGTATTATGGAATTAAATGCATGGTAATAAGCCTTTTCTAGTGTATTCAGTAATGCATGATTATAATAATAATATTTGCATGGATATATATATATATATATACACATAGGCATATGGGTGCACACATATGCATATGTCTATATATATGGTTATATAAATATGCGTATATAAATGTTTTAATATATGTGTGTGTGTGTGTTTATGTATTTATTTATTTATGTGCCTTTTTATTTTTAACTATTATGTGAAATTATAACTAGATCTATAATTATTCCTTTAAAGGAGGAAAGTAACTAATCTTTATCTAAGGTGAAAGCAATAATTAAATAAAAGAATTTACTTAAAACATAAAGTAACAAAGGTGGTAATTTAACTAAAGCATTCTCGGGACACTATCTGCATATTAATTTATCTAAAGACTATTAAAATCCGAACTAATAACCAAAAGATGGTTTGTGGATGGTTGCATTGGTTGAAACTTCCTGAGAAACCAATCCTACCACATATTTATGTAAGGAGTTTTGGAAGTAAAGGGGGGGACGGAGAAATTATATACGGAGAACTTTATATATATCTGAAAACTATTAGAGAGATTAAGGGAAACATTTGGAGAATATCTCGCTGATTGAAAGGCTCAAGGAGAATAGGCTTGGCTGGAATAGATTTGGATTGCCTCAAAGGTTTCTCCATAGGATTCCAGGTAGGCTCTACCTGGAAAGAAGATTCATGTTCATGTGATTACTATGTTTAGATGTGATTGTTTGCTGTCTTCTATAGTTGTGTGAATAATGGAATTCTTTTATGACTATTTGGATATTATGTTTTCTTGTATGAATTAAATAATGAAGATATACCTTATGATGAATATGTTTATGAATTGTTATTTATTTTTCCTTCTCTATGGATTGTCACCTTAGGATGTAATTTATTTTAGATATAACCTCTTTCTGTTGATGTTATGCAAACTTCCATCTTGGTTGGAATGATGCCTTTTGGTGGTCACCTTTCTCCACGTTGCACTTATGGGCAGGAACTAAATAGATTTACTAGGAAGGTAGATGGGTTTGAGGGATGTTTTGGAAGGATAATTGAGGGATCTCAACTGGGTATCTCTCTGATTTTTCCCTCTAGGACTCCATCTTATCCAATATTACCCAGAAGGTCAAATCTGGAGGTTTCTATTCGGAGTGTGCACAAGTCCTTACCACCTACGCAGAACTGGGCACCACCTGCGTAGGATGTGTGACCACCTACACAGAAAGCACCACCTATGTAGATTGTACCACTTTCTTAGATTAGGTCACCACCTGTGCAGCTTAGGTCACCACCTGCATAGCTTAGGGTTCCACCTGCGCAGGACTCTTCCAGTTTGACTTTTAGGGTTTCCAAAAGGGCTTAGGGTGTCGTGTTGGCCTGGGGTTGACCCTAGGGGGTGTGTAAAATTGTAGGACACTTATTTTTCATATGTTTTTATGTTTAGGATCTTTTGGAACCCTCTCAAGAGTTTAGGATAATTTTGGGAACCCTGATTAGGGTTAGGGTGGTCTTAGTCCGTTCTCAGCCTTAGGGCAGAACATAAAATGTAACATTTAAGTATAAGCTACATAATTGTAATTCCTTATACTTAAAGTTACATTTTATGTAATACCTTGCAGGATTTTTGAGAGTGGTTTCAGCCTCTTAGGAGTTCAAATAAAGATTCTAGAATTTGAAGGTTTTAGGAAATTTCAGACAACCAAATTTCATGAATCAACATGTTTTCTGCAACATGATCTTGTTATGATGCTTTATGGTTTGAGTTGGTACAAAAATGAACTATTTATATGTTTTTGTAGAATACTTGATGTTTGGTACATTTTTATGTCTTCTTATGTGTTATCTACCATCTTGAATGTTAGATTAGGGTTTAGGACTGTCTGGTTGACTAGGATTATTTCAGTGACCCTCTAAACCCAATCCTAGGTTACTATGATGTTATAATTTATGTTTTTATGAGTTTCATGATGTTATTATGTTGTTGAGAATCCCTTGTGATGCATTTGATGCAATGTGGTTGTGTTTTAACTATCTGTGTACTCGATTGCGGTTTAGGGTTGTCCAAAGGATTTAGGACAACTAGTGCTTTCCTAAACTAAACTTTTTGATGTTGTGACATTGTTATGTCTTCCTATGGATTATTATGTGGGTCTATTATGACCTTTTGATGTTTTCTAAAGGTAGGGAACCTAAGAAAACTAGGTGAGTGGCTCACAGTGGGTGGTTGGAGCCCTAAGTGGTGGACCAGGGTAGCCCACTGTGGAGTTGTTTAATCCAGTGATAACAATAATAATTTATGGGAAGGGAATTACACATTAACTAAGATAAGCCTTGCCCATGTCGGTAGTGCTAGTAAAGGCTATGGATGGGAGTGGGAGAAGGTGCTATTGTGATAGCATAGTTGGACAGTCTCATCCCTATGAGAGATGTTCAATTCCGCATGTGCCTTCTTGGGGGCTGAGGCCTAGAGTGGCTGACCAGGGTAACCCAAGGGGTGAGGGCTATGTGATGACACTCACTTAGCGTGTCTTAGAGTTCCTACCAATGTGCTTTATGTCTTTGTGATCTTCTTGTGTTTTCTATTGTGTTATGTTTTGGGAAGGGCTACCATCACCTTAGGGGTATCCTAGTTGTTACCTTCTTGCGTGGACCTTGGTCTCTGTCTCCTAGTACGGGGGAGTGGACTCTTTTTGGATCCACGTGGATGGGTGGTTAATCTTTTTATATCGAGGTTCTATTCATGGTCCAATGGATGTTCTTGGCTCTTGTTCCTTCTGGATTTCTAGTTTTGAAGACTTCTTACTGTATATGTAAAGATGTGCTTATGCATGTGCATTCTTGTAAAAGAAATCTCCTGTAAATCATTGGATCTGATGATATGATGTATATCAATGTAATTCAAAGAAATGTATAAGGGAATGGGTAGATCTAGGAAAAAGGAAAGGGTAAATATTATATGATATCAATATGAAAAGATAATTGTTTAGGGTATTTATTCACATATCTTTTATTACTTTTGGTATCCAAGAAACGATCTTAGACTTAGTATGAAATAATGTGTTTATGAATGAATTTGCTATCTCTTGATGTATGGTTGTGGAAAACTATTATGAGTTAATGAATCTATGAATAAATAGCTATAGAATTCAATATTGGATTATGGTTACTATGTTTCACAAATGCCTATGAAATAATAAATTATATAGGGCATTGCCTATCCATCAAATGTTTATCTTTCACCTGAACACTTAATGAATAGTGTAAACAATGACATGAGTTTAGTAAAGGATAAACCAAATGCATGCATGCTAAAATATTAGGACTGATGGTAAGATTATACATGTAACTTAATGTTAATAGTAAAGGAATGAATTGTAAACTTATTTAATAAATCAATACCTTAGTGGGTAAATGAATAGATTAGATTATGTTTCTTTAATAGCAGTGTTAGGGATCCTATGAGGACTTAGATTAGTTATAATATTTCATAAAAAAAAAATATTCACATCTCTTAGTAGTTAGTTGGCTTGTCCTCTTGGGTTCCCCGGCGGGGTGTGACACATGAGATTGCCTGGGACCCAGAGTTCGGAGAAACTAACCATTGTGACATGACTGGGCATTGAGCGCTAGTGGGATGATGTGGGTTATCACATGGTCATGCAATAAATGACATAATGGCACTTAATGGCAATAGATGTCTTGACACGGGTGAAATGAATGCCACTAAGGAAGATTTTAAATGCCCACACATGGGGGAATTTAATCCTGCCATCAATGTCAACGTGATGGGAGGAGAGAGAAAATGGACAAGACTTGAATAGGTGAGGTGTCAAGTTTGAACTAGGTGGAAGCTAGGCGGGCGAGCTCAAATTTGGGTTCAAAACACAAAGGGCATAGTGAACTCGCCAAAAGATGGGTCAGACATGACGGAATATACAGACTAAAACATAGGGATACCCTTTTTACATAGGAAGCCGAAGAACGACACAATTCACAACAGATTACTAACAAACCTATAGACTACTAACCTCTTACAAGAATATACAACTAATTTACATCATTTCTACAATTTAAACATAAATCTACATTATTCACAAATGCATGCAATATACAATGTACGGAAGGTGGACAACCTTCCTGCAGAGCCATCCTACTAATGGTAGGCGATGAAGAAGACCAAAAGATGAAAAAGAAAGAAAAAACAAAAACAAACCAGAAAGAAAGAATGAAACAAACAAAGGAAACAAAGAGAACCAAGAGGGCCTACCTTTAACGCTGAGAAATGTGAGAGAAAGGGCATGAGAGGTGCTATGTAAACAGATGGCTTCACAGACCATGAACACCAAAGACCCTGCAAGATATCTCAAAGCATAGACAAGCACGAACACATAATGCATTGTTAATCGCTTGCACTTAGCTCACTGATAATTTTTGCAAATCGCTCTTAATTCACTCAGGGTAATTTGTTCGTGGTAAGTGTAAAAATGGAAAGTGAAACCTCATTTATACCCTTAGGTGAAAACGCACCACTCCCTTTCACAATTCTTGAGAAAAGGCAGACCTCCTGACTCCGGGCCTGGAGAAGGCCCAAAGAAAGTATGCAACCAATTCCCCTCTAAAGAGGAACCAACGGAAATGATTCCTAAAATTTGGAATCAAGCCGACATGAAGAAACAAAAACACTTCAGGGCTGGGCCCTAGAGCAAGGAAGACAAAGAAACATGACAACGGCCCCGCGAAGGAGAAGATCAGAGGAGACAAAGAAACCCAAAAAGAAACAAGGACAAAAAAGTGAAAAGGGGGACCCAACATTTTTCCCAGAAAATGTAGGGATGGGTATGCAGGGCATAACAATTACATATTGGAAAACTAGACTTTGAGTACTACATTTCATGTTACTGACTTTTCTTAAGATTCAATCTTTAAGTGCTTCAAATTTTTTGATTAATTGGGACAAAGTTTGAAAAAAGGGAAAAGAGTTCCACTTTTTGGCCAAAAAGTGGACTCAACTTCTTTCTGGCACCCGTTAATGATAGATCTTAAGTAGTGTCCATTGGTGGAATATGAGGGGATCCTTTTTTTTCTTGCAAGTGTTATTTTTTATTGGGTATTTCACTTCTTAGTGCTCCTATAGTGCTTGGACGTAGTATTCCTTAACTTAGTGGAAGAATGTTGTTCATGACCATCTCACTATTTTTCCTGATACTATTTAAGAGGATGACGATGTTTTAGAGGATTCAAAGCCAAGTACTCCTTTTTATACTCTTCCTACTTAAGAAGAGGTGACTTTGAATCTGAGGTCATCTCTTTCTTTGATTTATTTTGCTTCTACCTATTCTACTAATAATTTACCTACAACAATCAAAATTTTTTATAATGATAAAATGAGTGGTGTTGGGTTTATTGTCTTTCCAACTAGTTTTGTCAAGGATTCCTTCATTTCTTCTACTATTATTTCTACTATCCCTAGTAATGTTGTTGTCCTTGATGTTTCTAACCCACTTTTTTCTATGGGTCAAGGTTGTTTTAATTGTAATAATGGATCTTCCTAGACAATTGTTTAATGTTACAAGTATTTCACTACAAAGTATTCTTAGGTTGGGATGTTAGATAAGAAGTCTCAAAGATCTGAATCAAAGTAGGATACAATCTATTTGGCTCTAGCTATGCTATTTGATTTGTTTCCCTATTTTCTTGTCTCTATGACTAGTTCATTATGTTGGTGTATTACATTAGTTCATCTTTTAGGATAGTTAATAAATAAAATAAATAACTAATTGTTAAAAGTTAGTGGGAAAAGTTTCCCATATGGTAGTTATGAGAAAACAAATGGATTTAAAATGCCACTATGCAACATTTTAATGCATTGGATTTAATCAATTGAACATCAATATTTTTACATTTGCTCTTATATTTGGTATCAAAGGGCATTAGTAGTTCTTGGCACTTCTGTGATGCTTGAGGGAAGTCAGATGGTGTAAAACTTCATTTTTGTCTCTTTCAATGTCAATGAATGCTTGATAGGATCTCTATGGGAGATGATGGCATGAGTTTGGAGATATAAGACAGATTATAGTATGTTTTTGCTCATATCCACATTAGCAGGAGAGATATGTATTCCATGGCATGTTGTTTGTAGAAGTGGTTGGATCATTCTCACTTGTGCAGATATAAGTTTCCTACATGTTGTCTTTGTATGAGATGATAAAGAGGCTTTTCCCGATGTTAGTTTAGGGAATCGTAATGGTTACCTACATCCAATTTTCTATTTATTTCTCTCAAGTAAGCCGCTACTTGTGCACAAATAATGTAAAGGCATAAGAAGCCAATAAGAGTTTGTGCACTGGAATCACTTTAAAAATTTAATTTAATCAACATTGAAGGCTTCAAAAGTGGTTCAAAATACCATATCTTGGACAACAAAAATGCTAAGAGGTATGATGCATCTGAATATTTGGGTATTTTTTTGTATTCTAAATCACATTTTTTTATGAAAAAATTCATTGGTGTTTGGTTTTGGTGCTTACTTGATCTCTATACTACCGTGCCAAGGGGAAAGTAAAGAAATGTCTCTATTTGTGACTATTAGGGATGATATTTTGTAGAGTATATTGAGGATCTAAGAAATTCTCATAATAGAGGTTTACTACGTCTCAGTTCTATACAATAGAAATGGTGGTTAATATATAGAAGCCTATAAAATAAAGTCTTTCTAGCATTGGTTACTTTATATTATGGTGTCTAGGCTTTTCAAGTTCTATTTTTTTGGTGAATATATCATTAGAAAGAGAATGTACATCATAATATAAATTATATTATAAACTCATTTCTCCTTAGTAGACTTGAATCCTTTAATCTTATGTGATGTAGCCTTCACATTTTTTTTAAATTCCCGATCACTTGAGCCAAAGATCTCAAGATAACCTGATGACCCTACAATAAGGCTATTATAATTACACTTCACTAAAATATATATCATATTTCTAATAGATCTCAAGGAAATCAATGGGATTGACAATTTATATGGTGATTTTACAATGGATTTTCATTGTCTTCCTTTAGGAATCCCTTAGAGGTGACATCATGCTAGGGAGATTTTTGCATAGAGTACTATGCTGCCAACAAAGTGATGAGATAAATTTTGCTCATTTTGTTGTTTTTTTGGCATGAAACCTTGTCAAAAGCCATGGTATTGAGTATCAAATATGTAATTGATTGACCCAAGGTACTGGAGTAGCTTACAAGTCCCAAAACTCAAATTTCTCACATGGTCTCCAAATAAAGATTTCCATTTACCATAGGATTTGTTGCACTGATATGAATGATGTCTTATAAGAGATTGGAAGCGATAGAGGCGGGAGATTTTTTATCATCTTGAACTAGATTCTCACTCAGGGATGATCCATTGCTTGAGAAGCACTCTATTTTTGTCCCTAAAGAAAGGAAGGGGCTTTCCAGCATGTTTTCCCCTTCAAGGAGCAACATGGGAAAGATTCTCTATGGGTCCACATGGTATTCACTTTTGGTTGGTATTTTTTTGAGCACTTGGGGAGACATTTGTCACACTCAAAAGAGATGTGGACTTTCAAAGGAAAGGTTGTATCCGGTGTAAATGTTTTATTGGTGATTTGTAAAACAAAGGAGGAATTATTTCTACAACACTTGATGCATTAAACACACTTAGAGGAGATGTGGACTTTTAGAGGAAAGACATCGCATGTGCATCAATGGAGGTGGCATTAAACATACTCAGAGGAGATGTAAAATTTTGAAGGCAATGTGTCTCATTATGCATGGAGGGTGAGAAATTTTTTATGTTCTCTCATGTTGTGTGGATGGTTTCATTTTCTATAGTCAAGAAATCCATGGATGCAGTCAATTTTGTGTTTCTTGGGTGCGTGAGGATGATTGGTGAAGGTGCTTCATAAAAGTCTATAGAAGGGTTGGGTTCAAGACCCTTGCAATGTTCCACTCATGTTCGAATCAATGTAATAGGGGGTTAAATGTTGGTGTATTACATTAATTGGTATTTTAGGATAGTTAATAAATAATACTTTGTTAGAAGGTGGATGGTGGGTTTAGTTTCATGTAGGGTAGTAATGGAAACATAATGGATTTAAATAGAAAGTATGCAACATTGTAATGCATGAGATTTAATCAATTGAATATCAACATTTTAACCTTTGTTCTTATACATTCTAGTTCTAGTTTTTGATTTTTTGTTCTAGATCTGTAATAGGGAGAAAAAACTTCACACAGTAGAAAGAAGACAAGTGTGCGTAAATATTTAGAAGTAAAATATATTCACATATTAACAATATGATTTTGACAACAGTCTAGCAATGCCTATATACTTGTAAACAATCTGAGGCCTTCAATTTATAAGAAAGTGAAACAGGAATATAATTAATAATGTTTCAAGATAACATAATATCAAACCATAATGAAATACAAAAACTCTCACATTCAAAATAAAGGGACTCTTCCAAAACAGTAAATGTATCATCCATTGAGTCAATAATAGAAAAAATAATCTTTATATTAATAATAGTTAATATCTTTGACTTGGAGATTCTCCATAGTGGCCTATATCCCAAGACAACATTTAAAAGGATCAATTAAATTATATGGAACCCACAAAAAACATTCAAGATGTTCCACTACTCAATTGTTATGTTCAAATAATGAGATTTAATAAAAAAATGTTTGTAATTTTGACCATTCTCAGCTCCACCTTATTCAATAACAACTAATGTCAAGATTCTTCAAAAATATAAATTATAAAACTAATCTCCAATTACTCTCTACACATCCAAGAATACATTAAAGGCACAATTAATGTGTAGAATTACATGATAAATGACACTTTAGTTCTAAAAATATAATTACGTCCTAGGCATTTTCATATGAGAAAGAGACTATTTTTTTCAATCAACAATAGGAAATGGTTGAAACAGAATGACTACCATTGAAAACATTTTAACCGTTGATTGATTTTCACCAGCTATCTTTATCCTTTTTACTCATCGTGGTCTCCATTGGCCCAACGACAACGAAACTCCCACCCGGTTGGAATTCATGGCCGTATGAATAGTTTACGCTCCATTTACTATACGCCTCAGTAAAAGGACCCTGCCTCTTTTCAGGTAAGCATATGAACTCTGAAAAAAACGAAATGCTTCCTTATATCTTCCGACAGATAAGAGCGATTGAATTTTACACACAGCTCCAAAACCGTCGGAATGTCTACCCTCAACGACAAATACAATCTGCATCTTGAAGCGCGTCTACGAATCCGCCAAGCTTTAAATTCGCCGTCCATCTTTTTATATGCATCTTACGAATAATATGAGGGTTTTCAATATCTAATGTGGAAGTAGAGAGTAAACACTTGGTATACTTTCGCACACATGCCTTGCAAGAACTATCTCCTGCGCTTATCCAATCGTCGACCTTCCTTTCATTAACTTCTGGAGCAGGAAGACTCTGTACAGATTCAATACACGGGATTATCCACATCAACGAATACAACCCCACCGTCAAATCAAACAAGAAACAATACCCTGACAGCGATTTTGATACCCTGAGGATATTTATCTCTTTCAAATCTTTGATGAATGGATAACGGATCTAAAGAAACAATAGAAACAGCCATAGCCTTCCCAGTATCCACCTCCTCCAGCAGAGTGTAGATTCTTTCAAATTTTAAAGGCTTAACACACAGTACGCCATAAATCACATAACATTCACTCCGCTTCCCGATTTCCAAATCCTTGATCTTCACGGGCGCAAGTTCATCTAAAACTTTTCAAGCTTGAGGATGAGAAAGGTATAAGCGACGTCTGTTGTTGACTGTGGTTAAGAGCTCAATGCCAAAATTATTGTATGCCTTTAACATAACAGATATATCAATACTCGCCCAAAGAATACTGAGAAGCTTTTCATAATATTTGGGTTTTGTAAGCTCTCAAGAAAGCTGATCTTTAGAGCAGGTGGGTGATGATATTTCTTGAATCATGGCTTCTCTCTGTCCTGCTCATGGTAGATTTCTCTCTCTAAATGAAATCCGTGAAACGAAAAGACAGATTGACTGCAGACAAGAAAGTATACTTAATATCTAGCACATTTCTCTTTCAATGTGAAATGAAAACAAAAGTTAGGACGGCCTTGACTGAATTTCTCACACTTAATCTCCCAAATCTCTGAATTGATATTTTCTCTTATTGCCACATTTCAATATAACTTTTAAGTACACTTACGAAAAGTTGAAGGCGTTTATTGTTTGGAAAGGGCAATTTGATTATTTGTTTTCGAATAGGGAATGGACATCCTTCAAAGCATAAAGAATAGAGGAGTTTTGTCAGATGATGTTGTTGCAACTTCTTTGGTAGGCATGTATGCAAAGTGTGAAAGCATAGAGAAGGCACGCGAACTGTTTGACAAAATGCCTTAAAGATACGCCATCTCATGGAATGCAATCAAGGCAATGATTGCAGGTTATGTACAAAATGGATTTGTTGAAAGCTTTTAAAACCAATCAAGAAAATGCAATTAGAACGCGTAAGGCCAGATTCTATTATCTATGCTGGCATCCCCTTGCCTTTTCCAAAATGAGAGCTTCGGAACAGTGCCTGCAAAATATAGGCAAGGGTATTCATCAAAGAGAGGAAAGAGGAATGCTGTCAGATGTCATAGTTGCAACTGCTCTGCTGGACATGAATGCAAATTGAGGAAGCACAAACGACATGGGAATTATTTGTCACCATGCCTCAAAGAAATGTGTCCTCATGGACTGGACTGCAATGGTCGCAGGCTACTCGCAAAATGGATTTGATGAAAATACTTTATAAACTTTCAGGAAAATATATTTGTCAGGTGTAAAGTCAAATTGCACATGTGCCAGCATCCTCCCTACCCGTGCCTCATTACAGGGGATGAACCAGCAGAGTTTTTTTGTGGAAAGTAATATCCTGCTTTCCAAGATCAAGGAAATGTATATGAAAGTAATACTTAAACATAAAATGTAAGCATTGTATAAATACATGATAAAATATACAATTAAGATTAATAGGTGAAATGTAACTTTTATATATGTAATCATGTGCCTACTTCATTCAATGTAACATATCTTTTGTCTATTGTTATAAAGCGTATATCTGTTTACAACAAAGATGATGGTAAGTGTAAGTTTGCATCTACAAGCATGTATAAACAAAATGTGTAGTTATTACACTTTTTTAGCACAAAATCAAAGCATAGTATAAATGCATGAGGAAACATATGACTAAGATAAACAAGGAAAATGCAAACATTTGTATATAAAAACATATGTATATTCCATTCAATGTAACATATCTTTCGTTTAAAGTTGTGACTTATATATTTGAACAAAATGCTTGTGATAGTATGTGTGAGTTTTCATATATGAGAAATATAGAGTAAAATAGAGAAGGAGAGGGAGAAAGAGTGTGTTAGTTAGAGAAATATACAGAGGAAGACCAAGATAGAAACATGAAAATATAGAAAGAGGAACAAAGAGGGGGATATTAATAAAACAAAGAGATGAAGAGGGACATAGAATTTAGAGAATTGGGTAGATCAAAAGAGAGATGAAGGAGAGAGAGAAAGAGATAGTTAGAGTATAGATATAGGGAGAAGGAGATATTGGCAAGAGAGATATCTATATCTATATTTTATAAATGATGAAATGCATCGACTCAACAAGAAAAGGAAGTAGACGTTGACGAATAAAGTAGATGCATGATTTTCATATGATGGTTGGGATCTACAATATGGGACTAACAATGGTGAAATATAACCTACCATTTACCACACATTCTTTAAATTTAAAAAAATTTATCGCAATCAAATGTAAACCATAATTAACATATGACAATTCACTTCACATGCTTAAAATTTGTAATTGTGAAATGTAGTCAAATTTAATGCATAATAGGCAAAGGTTCTTAACATGGAGCAGATAAAAAGAGCATTGCTCTATTTGAGTAAAAAAAAAGCTATAGTTATATAATGGTTTTTTATTATGTACATAATTGGTATGTTGATGAGGGCATGAAATTGTTTCAAAAAATGCTAGAAAAAATAGTGTTTCATAGAAAGCATTGATTGTTGGATATGCACAAAATGAGAGATTTGAAGAGCCTCTGAAGCTTTTTCATAGGATGCAACTGACTAGTTTGAGGTGAAAATTATCAATTAAATTTGCCAAATTTTCCCAGAAATTCTCCAACTTTGACAGCTTTTTAACAACACAAACATGTACATTAGGGAATATTAGGGATGGATATAAGAAAGACAATGTTGTGGGTAGTTGGCAAACAATAAAGATGGGCTAAAAAGATAGAGGAAATTTAGATAGGACATTGGACAAGTCATGCAAATTGCCACACACCTATATTTAAGATTTCTTAATGTAATTATTATGTTTGGAATAAAGAGAAATAAAATCATCCCAAAAGTTCCATCTATCAATAAGTATATTTACGATCAAACAACGCTAACATATTTATACTAATAAATTAAAAATGAGTTGAAATAACATATTTACACTAATGATTAAGAATTAAATTTAAGGTTAAATTAATTATTATATTTTATTATTAGAATATTAATTACGTCAATTGAGTTAATAATTACAAGTATTAATTTTTAAAATCTAAATTAACATTATGATTATAATAAATTAGCATATGTTTAACAAATTTACATAAGATTTAGTTTTGTAAATCAAAGTTAAAATTAAGTTAAAATTAGAATGAATATTAATTTGGAAGTGATATATAAAGAGAGATAAAGACAAGGGAGGGTTATAAGAAGATACATAGGGAAACCTAGAGACGAAGAGATAGAAATAGATATAACTGGTGAGATAAATTGATAGAAAGAAAATGAGATTGTAATCACCCCAAAATGGCCCGATATAACTAGGAGCCCTAATCTGAAAATCAATTCCCTAAGTCCTGACCAAGGCGTCGAATCCAAAATTACACACAATTATGTAATTGAGTTAGATTGATTTAATTAAAAAAATCCCATCCAGAATCAGGCATCAAAGATCGCTCATCTAGACAAAAAAAATATCTATTTTAAATTTATTTGTTTTTTGTGTGGAATTTAAATATAGTAGGTTCATATTAAAATATTCAATATTTTTGTAAATTCTAAATTAAGGATAGAATACAATAAATATAAGGGTGGTAGAATAAGTTTTTATTGTATTTTAAAGTATTTGTGTTAGAACAAAAAATGTTTAATTGAATGAGGTGTTTCTTCGAAAGAATATTGGTTGGACACATCAACAAAGCCATATGCACTTACCTACCCACATGAACATACATTTTGTGTTTGTGTGTTTGCATATGCACATGTGTTAGTGCATGTGTATGTGGGTGCATGTAGATGAGTCAATGTGTGTGTGTGTTTTCAAAACCCCTTCAGTTAAATACACTATTTAATTGAAACCTTCTAAGTCTCATTTAATAGGAATAGATAAGAATGACTTCTTTTAGTTATACTTTATTGAACGTTGTTGTTATTATCAAACATATGAGTACAACTTCAAATTGAATACATAATGTTGTACATATTAAAACCATTTATATCTTATAGTAATTATAGATAGAGAGGAAGAGTTATAAAGATATATAGATGGTGAGATATATTGATACAAAGATAAGGAGATCTAGAGAGGATGAGAAGGAGTGACAAACAAAGGGACAAATACTTAAATGACCTTTCCATAACTCTACGGCGTTCCCATTGCACACTAAGGTGCGATTGCTAGTATAGGAGTATGTCTTAGTCTTCCATAGATTATTTCTAACGTGTTTCTATGTAAACTTACTCTTAAATTTCCATTTGGTCTCACTCTTTTAATTATATTGTATTTGAATGTAATATAATTGTAATTATATTGTATTTAAACGTAATATAATTATAATCAAATTTTTTTTTTTCCTGTTAAAATACACACTTAAATTTCCATTTGATCTCACTGTTATAATTATATTGTATTGAAATGTCGTTTAATTCAACCTGTTATTCTTGTCTCTGCCCAATAAGACTAAAATAAAATAAAATAGAATAGTTAATTATAAAATAGAATAATTAATTAATTAACGAAAATTCCACCACCGCGCATTCAGTAATATTTTAAATACCGTTTGTAACTAGAAGCCAATTGAAATCTTCATACAGATCAATCCACACCATTCGAGACAAAAAAAAAAAATCCTGTAAGACAGATTTACAGATTAGTTTTATATTCTATTTGGCTATGCTTTTTAATCTACCTTAAACTTCATAACACAAACTCTCGTCTCAAGAATAAAACCAGTTATATCTCCTCTCTAGAATTAAAACTAGTGAAATGATAATACTCTAATTGCCTGCTGGTGTTTTTCCGAAACCCAGTGATAAATTCAGAATGTGACACACACACACACACCATCAACCAAAACACAAAACTATAAATTGTATTTCAAACTCCACAGCTGATTCACAGAGAAACAGATAACAAAAGCAGCTAATACAAAATTCGAATAGGCTTCAGCCGGCCAATGAGATCTTAAACCAACTGATCGAATTTGTTCCGTTTATCTTGAAACGATTTTATCATTTCATTATTATTCACAGTACGATGGAAGACGAAAACGATGATAACGATGGTGAACATGAAGATTAAAAAGTAGAAAATAAAACAGAGATACAGAGTCATGGGTGAGCGACGTTCTAACACTTCCAGCAAGAAGCGGCGATGATAGGCTTGCCACGCCAACCGAGCACGAGGCAGCCCTTTTCCTCAGTGAGAGTATACCCATCACAAGGAAAATTCTGACTCAGCCAGGATTTAGCAAGACCGAAGATCTTGAGCGGGCTGGCCTGGAATCCCGCGCGGCTCATGCGGCGGCGCCACTGGTCCACCCTCTCATGGCGCTCCACACGTGCAGGTCCCTCACAGCTAACGATATTCTTGATCTCCTCCCCAAAGTAGAACTGCTCCATCTTGACCCTCTGCGTGCTGGAACGTGGCAGAATCGCATCGAGCGAGTCAAAAATGGCAGAATAGTAGTAAAGCGCCTCCATGAAACGCCCAAGAAAGAAGGGCCCGTTATGGCTGGCGTCCTGCTCAACAAGCGTTAGCACCCTGGGGCGGAGCTTATGAATCGCCTGCAGAACAGCGTTGAGGGAGCCCCGACTTTCCTTCACAACACAGTGCAGCTCCACCACGCTATTCACAGCCAACGCTTCCCCGTCTCTGATCTCCAGCATCCCCGCCACGACATTCTCCAGCGCCGCCTCCACCGCATTGAACTCGAACGCCAAGTCCGCCGCCCTCGCATGCGCCTTGATTTGCTCGCCGATCAACATCATCCTGGCTGCCGAGGACCCGATACCCGTTATGCGCAGGAGCCTCGGCGGTCCATCCCTGCGGGCCACCAGTTTGTCGATCAATTGACACCATTGCAGTCCGCACGAGAGACCCGATGTCATGCCCAGGTCAACAACGTGTACAAAATCCTCTCCCTCAAAGGCTTCCATGATCGCAACGTTTGCTGCGAAATGGCCGAACGGAATGTACGGGCACTGGTCGTAGACAAGCCACAGCGCCTCCTCTTTTTCCCCTCCGCTCGGTTCCTCCACCTGGCCGAGCGGCGCCGCTACCTGCGGGAGGCTGCTGCAACCACTCGGGTTCAACAGCACCGCCAAACGCACCGCCAGGCCTTGGATAAAACACGTGGCCACGCGCTGCAGCGACGAGCCGTAAGGCGAAACCAGGTAACCCAGTTCGTGGATTATTATGGCCGCTTGCCTGGCGTCACGACAGGCAACCGCCTCAGCACACGCGAACAGCCGCTGAACCAGCTCGACTCCCTCGCCCGGATCAATCTCTCCCGCACTTCCCACCTTGTTGGAACCCCCCGATTCCTCCAGATCAGCGGTCATGCACGTCTCGGCTCTGTACATCTGCGCGTATTTCCAGATATGGTCCCGAAACTGAGGCTTTTTGGGGCTGAATTTCTCCACCTCGGGCTTCCCTTTGAGTGGTTGATTGCCATACAGCAGATAAAAGGTCCCGTTCTTCTCACTCTCCACCAAGGGCGTCCAAGCGTTTCTTTTTCTTGTCCCAGCCCCTTTTCGCCGGTACCACTCAGAAGTACCGATATTGTCTTGTGTTATTACTGAGGAATCGTCTTTGGGTGGCCCGATGCTATCGAGCTGAGGATAAGATTCCAGAGGTGGGTTATTACAGTAGGCAAAGGAGAGGCCGTTGGATGGGAAGTCGTTGGAATCCTCCTTGAATTCAATTTCTTCTGGTGCCGGAGAAGAACATCCGAGTTGCAGGGATGTTTCCGGCTCCGCACCAGCGCTCCCCTCGTGGAAACCACGTTTCCTTTTGAAATTTTTCTGATAGGAACATTCGGTCAGGACGGAAGCCATTTTCTGCTTTTCTATGTCTGCTTCGGTCTTAAGCTTACCTTTTCATTTACAGCTCAATTTTGCTCTAAGCTCCACGCGCCTTGCTCCACATATTCAGATATTTACATAGGTGGGCGTTACTTACAATGTGGGTACCCGCCTGCCATATTATTGCCGACCCCATGGGTAGCTTTGTTCTTGGTTTCCTTAAAAGACTCTCTTCTCTGTCCCAATTATTTAGAGGTCTTATCCCAAGAGGTCATAACCCACGCAATCTCAGCTTTGGTATTCTCGCTTTGTTTACCATGTATACAAACGAGAAATTTCTCTATTTATATGGTTTGTTGCTAGGCAAAATATAAAAATTATGTTTAACTTTAGTTAATTGAATTATGTAAATAAATTATCGATTACATAAATTTAATGAAACTTAGTCAAGCTACTTTTGAGTTTTAGAATAAATATGACGAGTCTCTTTAATATAGTATGAGATTTGTTTAATCGAAAATAGATTTTTAGATTTGTATTTCATTTTAGAATATATATATATATATATATATATATATATATATATATATATATATTTTCAGAATTTTAAGATTGTTTATCTAACATCCTATTCGAAGAATTTTTGGTGGGATATTTCTTTTTAGATTGAACAATTATCTATGTTGATCCATTATTACAATAAGACATTACCAATGAAAGTAGCATTGTTAGAGATAGTAGAATTGTATCTATAAAGAAGATGATATAATGAATTATTTTTTAATTACAAAGTGTGATTTGAAAACAAGTTTTTAAGTCTGAAAGTTTAAATGTCCATTCAAAAAAATGTCTCTCAAACATAATAATTACTTTTGATTAATTCATTTACATACATAAATGGAATCAAGATATTTTGAATTTAAGAATAGTAGTTGTGAATCTATTTAATTATATTATTACATTTTTCTATTTGAAAATTGACTATTTATATTTATATTTCATTTCAAAATCATATTAATTTTTTTTTTGTTGTCAATCAATTTTATTCCTAGATTATTTCTACATTTTTTTAATAAAATTATTTTGAAATAGTTCAAATTTCTACTTTTTAATTAATTGATTTTTATGAAATAATAATATATAAAAATATTGTGAAGAAATCCTAAAATTATATCTTTCTATATTTAGAAGATGATGTGTTCATGAAGTATAATTTGCAAAGTTATTTTAACTTGTTACTACAATAGAAAACAAATATGTTAACCTTTCTTAATTATTTTTTATGTCTGAAACCAAAGATATAATAATACTTTTAGTTAATATAGACGAGGCGAAGATTTAAACTCTTCCCTTCCAATGTAATACGAATGTTTGGGCTCCGAAAGAATAGGATCCCCGTCTCTCTTTCAATACAATAAAATAAGAATGTCTCGAGGGAATATTTGTGGCCGCCCTTTCTAAAGACCGAGGCTAATTAGAAAAAACGAACGCATAATTATTTAATTGATACTTGGACAAAGTTCCAATGGGATTGTATCTGTACCCCAATCATAGCTTGTCATTTTTTATCTCAGACTATACAATTACTCGTCAAATATTGTTCTAGGATTTGAGCCTAGGTAATAACGTTACATAGCAGCGATATATAATTTATTCAAGAAATAATGTATTGTCCTAGTCTAGAACTATAAATAATATTTCGATATTTCACTAAAGCTTTGACATTTTTTTAAAGCTTTAAATTGGAGCAATTATGTGACGTATCGCTTTTGTCATTTTTGAGCTTAGCATTTCGGGCTTTTCCCTTTTCAACCTTCCACAATGATAGATTCATTGTAAACATAAATTATACTTTTAACTTTTAAAAGTAGATTTATAATTCTTATGTTCGATTCATTGACAATTAATTGTTGTTTATTTTTATTTATTTTGTTTTTGTCATTTTAATTTCAATGTGCAATTTTTAACATAGAAACATAGTCTTAGTTTGATTTTTCGAGACTTTAGAATATTAAAAAATGATGGTGTTTACAAGCATTTTAGGAATTTATTGTATATTATATGAAAGATAAGTCTATTTGTTGTTCGCATTACCTTTTAGTTAAGTTCTTTTATTGGTTCGACGATTAGATAAAAGACAAAAGAAAAACCTAATATAAATGCAAAGGCTTATGTCTATCTTTGTAATTGCAAAGTCATTAACATTATACTCTGAATACTCTTATAGAAAAATGATGATTCTATGAGATGACGTTTTCTTAATGTTAAAGAGAAATTGGGGCTTTATAATTTTACACAATATCATAGCATGCAAATTAAATACTTCATATGTGCATTGAATGACAATAGCTAGTTTGACGTAAGTCATTTTTGGCCCATGTTTAAATTTAAATTTAGAAATTGGGCTTAAATCTTGTACATGTGGTCCTAAATGATGCTTAATGGTACAACTAAATCTTTGAAGTACATGTTAGTTCTTTTTTCTTTTTGATCCTTTTATACCCGCTGCTCAGATATATTCCTCTATATGCTCAAACACTAATTCAAAAAGAAAAACAAACAACGTTCAACAAGGTTCATAAACCTTCTACACTTTGAGCTCCACATCACTCAGGCGAGTATACCTGATCTACACATATGAATTCTTTTGACATATAAACAACTTGCATATATATATAACTGTGGAATAGCTTTCAAACCTATAGGTAACAGATACCTAAGTGTTTACCAAATCTTATGTAGTGTCCCACTTGCATGCAGTATGTTTGAAAATAAGACCTACTCTAACTCCTTATTAAACATGAAGGGAAAAGATATTCTTTGATGTTTTGATTAATGGATCCCTGAAAATACCCTAGATCCCACATAGACCAGTGCCTTATCCAATGGGCACCAGAGTCAAACAAAACATTACAAATGGAAGATTATGAACAAAGAAACCAACACAGTCTTATATGTCTAGTGCCTTACATCAAACATACCCTATCAGTGAAGTTCTACTTATGAATCCACAATTGTGTTCAAACATGCAACTACCCATTGAAAGTATTTAACCCTCCCCTTAGAAAAGACCCTAGAATAGACAATACATTTTAATCAACATCCACTGAAAGACAAGCTTGAATTCTCCCTAATATCCCAAATTCATACATATCTGAAAACAAATCCCAAATCATAGTCATCCTCTAAATGACTTCATTGCTAACCAATAATGGACAAAACCAAAACACCGTTGATGCCTTATTCTCTATGATTCAGAAAGAATAATGGAGACAACTTGATAACAGTACAAAAATACTAAAATTTTTATTCATAAAGTTAACTATTATAACTTATGCTCTTCACTGAAACTAGAAAGAGATCAAGAACACCCTTATGAAGAGAAAATGGAAGAATATTTACACAAGGAACCACACTTGGAACCTACCATCAGAACAAAGGATTTTGAACCCTCTTTGGAAACTCCCTATGTTGCAAAAATTCAGAACCCTTACAACAGAGAAAAGAAAGAAATATATAGAAGAGGGAAACCCTAAAATTGCTATCCACTGTCCCACTATGAAATCTGATTTTTTGTAATCCTTCCTTTCTCCAACCCACCGAATGATCTTTCTCCAAAAGATCAAAAAAGGATTTGATATGTTCAACCACCAAGACTCGGGAATAGACCCAACATAAAGGCAGAAAAGAAAAGAAGCTGACTAAGGGTTAAAAACCTATTTTCAAATCCGATCAGAAACCCAAGCCATCACCTATCAACATTTATGAAGTCCTAGTCATCTAAATTATATCCCTCAGCATCCTACAACAAAATAAATGCAAACCAAAATATCAGGTTCATCCATCTACCTTCCTACAGCATGAAAGGCACAACCACCACCACAAAAACCCTCTACAAACATTTAAATATTCAAATATCTGCCTCAACAGTCACACCTAGCACGAAAACTCCACTGAAGAACTAGATCACAATCCTATTTATATTTAAAACATGGTCCTCGATCTCGCTTTAAATATCCGGGCACCAAGAAAAAGATCAAACTGACATAGCTAAGGATTCCCCGGACATCCACGTGGCATCACCCTATTTGCACTGGAAGTTACCCTTATCACCTAGACATGTGTCACTCAGGCGTAATCGCGATGAATAAACTTGGCGCATCTCTGGATCAAGACATCACGCCTACCGTTGAATTAACTTTAATCTGATCTTCGTTTACCTTTTTTAATGTCCCAGACCAGCGTTCATAAAGTAGCTACATGTCAATTAGGCGTGATCTTGCAATGAATAAAAAACAATGCATCTTTTTTTAGCAATATATTGCACCTCCTATTAGATTTAAATAGATCTGCCCCATCTTTACCTTTCGGCCCCACTTAGGCAAGATCCTCGATGGACACCTATCAGCTAGGTGTGATCCCGCGATGAATAAAAAAATGCATCTTCTGTTCATGGGATTGCGCCCATCATCCAATTAAATATGATCTGTCTTACCTTTAACTTCCTTTTCGCCTGACCAGGTCCCACGACTTGCCATGTGTCACACAGGAGTGATGCCTTGAAGAGTATCCTCCTTGCGTATTTCATTCATGGGAATGCGACCACCATTGGATTAAATCTAATGTGACCATGGGGTAAAAGCACAATAATCTGTCACCCTTTTACAAAGGAAAAGATTAACAACACCAAAACTGTAAAAATTCAAAGGCATAAAAGTCACATTTGTGTTGAGAATTTGAAGATGATGTAAACTAAAGAAATGTGTGAAATAGGATGTATTATATGCCAACAATTTTTTTTATTTAAAATGAACCAAAATTAAGATGTTTTTTGAAATTTTTAGGTCTATTTTTCATTTCCTGAAAATATTGTAAATCAAGGAGTTTACTTCCCGCAAATCATTATAAGTACAACATTCTTTTTTCCTCCAATTTCAAAATATCTTTTAGATGACATGTATAGCTAGTGCAGAAAAAAAGAAAGAAGTGTTTTTGATCTATATTTTTCCCATTATAAGTTTTCAAAGTCAAACTTACCTGAAGTTAACAGTTTTTGTCTCCCGCCACTTTTCCCCTATCAAAACTATACCAAAAACCAAATAAATTACATATTATTGAAGAGGACTCTCTTGTCTAGTGTTTTCTATGATTTTAAATTTTTTTTGAATTGATTTATCATTTTTTTATATTTTCTGAATCAACAACTGCTTGACTGTTAAAATACCTACTTTCAATATTTTTTAATTAAAATAGACTATGACTAATTAAAATACTATAAAATATATATGAGGATATTCTTGACTCTCATCTCTACAAAAGGGTATTTTTGTATTTTTTAAAAAACATCATTAAAAAGACTAAGAGTTATTGAAACGTCACTTTTTTTTTCTGAAATAATTTTATTTCTATGGTAATTGGACTCAAAGTGGTATAAAACATACATTTAATAGACATCAAAGATCTAAACCTGAAATTGTTTTCAACATAATATCTAGAACACTAAAGGAAAACTTCAGCTCTGCTATAATCAATAGCAATAACAAGTTTAGTTCTATCCTCCCGGAAGTCAATTGGTCAAATTG
>MU227057.1:158271-173005 GCA_018584345.1 Thuja plicata
CCCTTGGAAATTGCCAAAAATAAGTCAATCTATAGCTACAATTTGGATAAATGGGTGCAGTCTGACCTGGTTGAACTCAAAAATAGATGCATCAAGATGGAAAACAAGAGCTCCTTGATTGAAGAGAGCATGACTACTATCAGAAAAGATCTTTTCCATAATTCCAATGTTCCTGTTAATGATCATAGTTCTGAAATTGATGAAAAAATCAAAAATGTTGTAGAGTTAGCTATGATTCCCATTCAGAAGAAAATTAATGGGAACAAAGAAATGTTGAAACACTTGCTCACGCTAGTAAATACTGGTATGAAGGCTACTCTCGAGAACCTGATTTCTCTGAGCAATTGGCTGGAAAGTAATAAAGACAATGCTGATCATCCTGTGACTTCCCAGCAAATGGGTCCTGGAACACGTACAAGATCCAAGAAGCAGAAGATCGAGGATCTGGATCTCCAGAAGCTAAGAGAGAACGTGATGACTATGAAGACTCAGCTGGTGGATTCTGAAAGTTTTTTGAAGTCTTTTCTCTGACTTTGGTGCTGGCGGTCTTTCTTTCTGTTTTCCTTCCAGCGTTTCTTTTGTTTTTTGTCTTGTATGTAATTATTGCCAAATTTGGGTTTTGACCCACTGTAGACCGCTCCCCTCCTTGGGACAGTCTGTTTCTCTTTGGGCTCTTTTGCCTTTCCTTTCTATGCTTTGTTAAAGGGTTTCGGGATTCCCTTCAAAACCTGCTTTTACCATAATAAAAAACATACATTTAATAGACATTTCCAATTGGAAAATTTAAAGAACTAATCTAAGTTAGCTAGAATGAATCTATCTAGACTATATGTTTGACCAAAATTAATTTTTAGTTAGAAATACTAAAACTCAGCTGTGCTGATAAGTTAGCCTAAAAGGTGACAGATTATTGTGCTTTTACCCCATGATTCTTTCTTACTTTCAACTTTGAAGACGTCGACCCCACAATCCTGAGATAGAAACTTGTCACTAAGGCATGATGCCTCTATGAGTATCTTTGGTGTAGCTTCTGATCAAGGCATTACGCCTGCCATCTGGTCAAAAGTAACTTACTCGACATCTTGTAATAAATAAAATACCACAGGAAAGCCTAGACTTAGGAAATATTAAAACACAGGGCCTGCTAGGTCTTAGGACTTAAAAAGAGATGGCCCCACGCACGACAACTTAAGGCACATTGTATAAAATGACTTAAGTGGTTTCCGAAAAGTAACACAATAAAATAAGAAGCACAAGAGACATAGGGTTTTGAGCACCATGGAAAATGAAGGGCTAGACCAGAAGACAATTAGAGCTGGAGAACATGGCTCAGATGTACCTAAAAAATAGGTAGGACTGAGCACCATGGAAATAATTTTTTCCATCCTAACAGTACATAAAGAAACAATATATATGAATGTTGGGTCCAAAAACAACAGGAAATAAGGACTTGGAACTCTATAAAGAATATGATGGATGCACAAACACTTGTGTAGAAATACACAATTTAGATACTATCATTTTCCTCTAGGAACAAATGGTCAAAGTTTTTAGGAAAATTGTGCCTCAACCTTGCATTTACATACGGTTAGTATTTATAGTAATTTAACATTTGAGCACAATTTTTTCCTAAATATTCCCCGAAGTTTCATAAGGGCTAGATATGCATGCCAATAAATTTTGTTGCAAGATCATGTCTAGATTTAAAGATATTAATTAACCATTTTTGGAGTTTTTGAATAGATTTTAAGTAGTCAATTTTGAAGGACTTAGAGGTTACTCCATATCCCAACAAAAGTGATCATAACTAGTATAGTGGGTTATATCTCATAGAGTATGTGATGAGTTTTGTGGTAATTCAAACAATTCATGAATTGGACACATGGTTCAAAATTTATGACCTTTAGAAGTTGGGACCCTTGAAATAGAAAATATAATTTTTTTTGGAGACATAAATGGGTTAAAAAGGGGAGTTACA
Organism: Thuja plicata; assembly: GCA_018584345.1. NCBI lineage: Eukaryota > Viridiplantae > Streptophyta > Pinopsida > Cupressales > Cupressaceae > Thuja > Thuja plicata. The sequence continues at coordinate 160,250 of MU227057.1, forward strand.
ACTGGTGGTGTGTGTCTTAAAATATAATAGGCCATTTTGAATGAAGATATGATGGGTGCCACTTTCTAGGTCATTTTTAGCGCATGGTTTTGTTTCATGCATTTTTGTCTCCTCTAAATTACTTGCACAAGACAGAGGTTGTGTGTAAGAGTCTAGTAGTTGTTGAGTTACTTCTGGATCTTTGGTTGGTGATACTCACGTGAGAAGCTTTCTCTAAAAGTATTATAATTTATCGGTGATTTCTAAATAATATATTTTTTGGATTTTGGAATGTGGGGTTTTTCTCTTGAAAGGGTTTTCCCTACATAAATCATTATGTTGCAATATGTGTGTTATTTATGCTTGTTTTTGTTAAGTTTCTGTATAATTATAAAGATTTGCAAACTTTTTAACATATCTTACCTCTCAAAATCAGTGTAGGAAGTTGTCCAACTACCTTAATTTCCTTACAAGGGATATCAAAGTCCGAGAAAAATTGGAAGTTTTTAGTCAATTTAAAGAATTTAAAGTATTGTTGAATTATAGATTGGAAGGAAAATAAAATGTTTGAGAACTCATAGTGGCTGTGAATATTTCTCTAATGAGTTTGATAGATTATATAAATATTGTGGGTTTCATGGAAAGAAGAAAAATCTATATTCTCTACAAGAGAACAAATTTGAAAAAAATGAATAGGAGGATGATGAAAAAGGCTAGGAGTATGTTGAATGGTGCTAGTCTAGAAATCAAAACATTTTGGGTAATATTGTTGCCACTACTTGTTAACTAATTAACAAGTCTCTTAGATATCATCTCATGTCGATAAAATACCCATGCTGTCATGGTTGGGTCATAAGAATTCATTTAGACATCTTACATTTTTTTGTTGTGAGGAAAATAAATATGTTCCAAATGAGGAGTGGAACAAATTTGGATAATAAGGTGATAAAATGTATCTTCATTGGATATAGTTATGGTGTGAAAGGATACAAGATTTGGGACCCTTTTGAATAGAAGGTGATCTATAGTAGAAGTGTTATTTTTAGAGAAACTAACCCTCCTTTTTTTACATTGTAGTAAGAATAGAGAAAAATAAAAGATGTGATTGAACTTTCTTCTACTCTTGAGAAATTTGAATCAAGAACCCTAGATATAAAATAAGTTTAGGGTAGTTCACCTAGCTCTAAACCTTTAGAAGAGGAGGAAAAACCTTTGAATCAGCTTGTTCAAACATCTAGGAGGCATAAACAACCACCTTAAGGTTTTCACCTGATGATTAGTGATGTATTTTTATTTCAATACTAGTTTGGATGAAACTAGAACTATAGAAGAGGCTTTAGGTATGAATGATGCAAAATATTGAAAAAATCTCTATGAATTAAGAATTAGCAGCTTTGGAAAAGAATGGTATATGGGCCTTAAAGAGAAAAGCTAGTTCAAATGGAGGCATTTAGAAGTATAAAGAATGTTTGGTTGTGGAAGGCTACTCTTGAGTTGAGGGTGTTGATTACAATGAGATATTTTATCATATTACAAAAATGACATATGTTATATATTTCCTTTCCATTGTTTCTACTTATGATTCAAAGGTTGAGGAAATGCATGTGAAAAATACTTTTTTCATGGTGATTTAGAAGAGGATATTTATATGACACGTCTAGATAACTCTGTGGTAAAAGGTAAAAGTAATTTGGTTTTTATTTTGATGAATTCTTTTTATGGCCTTGAGGAGAGTCCCAGGATGTGGTACCCAAAAATTTACCCATATGTTTTGAGTTTAAGATTTAAGCATTCTAAATCATATTACTTTAATTATTATAATTGTGAGGATGGTCACATCCTATACATTATGCTATATGTTATTGATATGTTATTCATTGGTAAAGGAAAATGTATGATTTTAAAACTAAAGTCTTAAATTACTGCTAAATTTGAAATGAAAGATCTTGGTGCGGCTAACATTCTTGGGATCAAAATTAGAAAAGATAGAGTGATAATAATGCTATAGATAAGTCAAAATAAGTATGTGAAATATATTTTAAAGAGGTTCAACATATATATATTTGTACGCTATTTTGTGTTCCTTTAATAGTTGAAACAAAGTTGTATGTTTCTAATTTTCCTAAATCCCCATCAAAGATTGACGACATGAAAGTGTTACTATAGTGCAATTGAAGGTTTTTTTTATTCTATAAGATCTATACTAGAACAAAAATTTCCCAAAGAGGTGGATTTCTTTCTAGATATATGTCTTATTTTGGTAAACCTCATTAGGATGTACTTAAAATAATCTTTATATATATGAAGGGTACCTCAAAGTATTTTTTTCCTATCATGGTAATATGATAAAATACATATTATCCTTTGATATTGGTGTTTAGATGAATTCATATTTCATAGATAACATTGATAGTAGAAGATCTACCTGTGCTTATGTCCTTACAATATTTGGTTGTGCAATTAGATAGATGAGTAAGTAATTTAGGTTGTAGTTGCTTTGTCCAGTACTGAAGATGAGTATATGAAATCAACTCACGCTTTTGAAAAATCCATTTGGCTTAATAGATTGTGTTCAAATATTAGAATAAAACAATGATTAGTGATAATTTATTGTGGCAGTCATAGTATGATCTATCTTGCTAACAATGCAAGTTTTCATACGAGGACCAAGAAAATTGATGTTTAATATTATTTTGTTAGAGATATGGCTAACGATAGAAGGGTGAAGTTTGTTAAGGTAAAGACTTTGATGATTTTTGTAGATTCATTAACTAAGGCAATAAGCATATATACATTTAGATGGTGTTTAAAGTCTATGGACCTAATGGCCCTTACAATTTTAAATTCTAGTGTAGACTTCTCTTGCAATGTATCCAACAAGTGGGAGAGTATTAGAAAAATGGTGTCTCAATCTTGCATTTACATAAGGTTAATATTTATAGTAATTTTATATTTGAGAATTGATTATTCCTATAATTTAGTGAAAGATTTGGATGGGTTAGATAAGTACGTTGACAAAGTTTCATTGCAAGATCATGTCTATATTTTAAGATAAGTTCCTGTTTTTAAATAAATTATATTAAATCAAATTTTAAGGCCTTAGAGGTTCCTAAATATCTCAAAAGTGTTTGTAACTTATCTTCTAGGTTTTATCTTGATAGAGAATTCTACAATCTTTCGGGTGCTTGAAATAGTTTTCCAATCAGACACCTAGTTCAAAAGTCGTGGTTTCCAAAAGATGGGACTCATAAAATATAAAATATAAAATGTGTCAGACATATAAATTAGTTGTAAAATGGAGTTACGCAATTAAGTTGAAACTTCATAGTACATTTTTTTATTGGAGATAATATGGGCACCACTTTTTAGGTGGTTTTTCATAATACTTTTTTATTGTTTTATGTGTTGTATCTATTAAACATTAGATGTGTAAGATAAAAGTTGTGTGCACGAGTATAATAGTAATTGAGTGACCTCTGGATTTCTGGTTGGTAATCCTTCTATGAGAAGGTTTCTCTACAAGTCTATTAAAATCTATTGTAGTTTTCTTAAAAATATATTAGGCAACTTTAGGAGTATGGGTTTTTTTGCATGAAAGGGTTTCCTCCATTCAAATCACTATGTTGTGGTATGAATGTCATTTATTATAAATTCAGTTAAGTTTTTGTAGCTATTATAAATATCAAAGAATCTTTTTACATATCTCTCCTCTCAAGGTTATTGTAGGATTTTTTTCTTCTTTAATTTTCTTACACAAGTAAATTTAGAAATATAAGAAAAATGCTTTAAATGGTTCTATTTAACACCCTAGCATATTATCCCCCCTTTGAATTTCATGTGAACCACTATAAAGTTATGCATGTACAAGTAGACAAGTATCCAACATGAAATTAAATGGAAAGCACACTTATAAATGATACAAATATGGATTATGATGCACACATGCTTAATGTGATAATATCTACATATATCTTTTGACTTACATGCATAGAATTTTGATTAGCATAAGATAAATATATATATAAATAAAAATATGAGTACTTTAGGTGTCGATTAATGGGAATTAGTGATATTCACGTAATTCATATTTAGTCAATGTTGAAATATTAATTTAGGAAATTAGGGTCACGTTTTTTTATTGTGGTCCTAAGTGATGATCAACATTGCAACTACATTTTTGAAATACAAAAAGAAATATGATATATGAATCTTGAGTCCAAACGTCTAGGAAACAAGGATTTAGAAAAATATAATATATGTTGGATGTCAAATGTTGCATATAAACGCACCATTAAATGATATACTACTATTTAGGGACAAATGGTCCTAGTAAATCTAAAAAAAAGGAAAGGTGTTAGGGATGTATTTTTCACCCCTATGTATCTCATGCACTTTGAATTACAAGTGAACCACTAAAGATCATCCATGTTAAAGCAAAAACATAACACATATGAAAGTCAACGAAAAATCACTTATATAAAAGATATGAATATGGGTGATGATCCAAACATATTTCATGTTATAATAGCTCCATATTTTAACCAAGATGAACATAATTTTTTAAAAAAATATTAGAGATCATTTACAAACATCAGCTCCTTATGAGAAAACACACTAGAAACCATAAGCCAACTAATAAGACTAAGAGTCACACAAGCTGTCCCTACGGGCATTTGAACTTGGGTCTCCAAAATGAAAACCCAAATCTCTAACCAATTGAGCTCAACCCCTTGGACGACAAGAACATAATTTTAAGAATCATAAGATAAAAATATGTAATATAGATGAACTTGTTATATTTATCAAAGTCAAAATATAATGTACAAATATAAAATTGGTTGGAGCATCATGGAAAAATAATTTAACCTAAAAATAATGGTTTATGGCCGTAAAGGTGTCATCATAACAAAACAAAAGAGATGTATGGCTATATAGGATAAATTATAATCAAAAGACACTAAAACAGGGTTATGAAGTAGTGATCATAATAAAATAAGAGTGACATATAGTTTACAACCATAAAGAGCATATTTGAATGTGAAGTTGATGCTATTCATGTTTTTTTCATTAATGGTTGTCATCGATGTCAATATACCCTATGAATTTGTATGATCTCACTGTATTGGTTGATGTGTACTGTTAGTCTTGGTGGTATTCATAGTTGTACTGATAGTATGTCTATTTGTATAAATGTTCACCAGATTTTTTTTATTAAGATATCTATCCTTATCCATTTTGGTTTTGGTGTCTGCAATATATGATGGATCCATTATTTGGGGTCGATTCTATTTTAATTGTGTTTGTGTTTCAGTCCCAACTGTTATTATGTAATGTGTTCACCATGACCTTTCGAACTGATAGATTTGGAGAAGGTGTAATTGTAGACCTTATGGAAAGACATGTTTTCAATTAGTGCCAAAATACTTAGTCATTCATATGGTTACAGTGTTAACCGAGCTAGCTTCTTGAAGTGTTAACTGAGCTAAGAAGTTGCAGTGTGAACCGAGAATTCAGTTCCAAGAAGTGTCTACAGAGTCACTAGTGTTAACCGATTTGCATACCATCTCTGAGTGTTCAATGTGTACCGAGAACCCAATGTCAATCGAGTGCCCAAGTTGCCAAGTTCACTGTATTGCCTGAGTGTTAGTATATCACTCGAGTTGATTACTGGACCCGAGTATCAGCATTGGGCTGACTTAGTAAATATTGTTTGATACTATTTAATATGATAGTAGCTGACTTATGGAAGTAATTGATTTTTATAGCTATATATGTAAGATACTTTGTTTATCCAAATATATCAATCAATAGAACAACATTGAATATATGTATGGATGTGAATATGAAGAGGAAGATTGATTAGAAAGATACACCAGTATAAATGAGCAGCATAGACTCATCTATCACATTCAGGTGATCAATACTACATCAAAGGATCTTATTCAACAAATCAAAGTTGCATAAAAGATCATCCACTAGTTCATCCTAATAGGTGTATTAGTCAAAATCCTTTAGCAAGGTGGACCTAACAGTCCTTCACAAATATCCTAGCAGAGTGCATACTTAACTGTATTGCATAAATCCTTTCACAAGGTGAACCTAATAGTCCTTATTGTTCCTAATAGGGAAGACCATCATAAGTGGTCAATTGTAAACCTTAATAGACCAACTTTATTACTGCAATTGTAAACTTGTGGGTGTCATCCCCATCCCAGTTTTACTTTCTATTTGGAAGGTTCCTGGGTAACCAAATCTTGTGTCAAGTGTTATTAATGTTTATTTCTTTTATAATCCATGCATGCAATTAGATTAGAAAATCTAATAAAGGATAAAAGTATAGAAGTTTTATTAGTTCCTGATTCACCCCCTTCTCAGTTACCTAGCCTGCAATATGTTTCCTACAATTGGTATCAGAGAAAAGGTTTTCTTATCAGAAGTTTAACAAATTGAGAAAAGATCAGAGGAAACAGAAATATACAAAATAGAGAAATCCATTGAAAATGAAAAGATTTATCTACAAGTGGCCATGGATCAAATTAGAAAACTCAAGGAGCAACTCTCTCATTCCCTGAAAAGAAGAAAAGAATTAGCAATGAAAATGAATCACAAAGGTTACATAGAAGAAATAATTGAAGATTTGTTGAAAGAAATAATTTCTAAAGAAGTTTATGCAACCATTGAAGACCTACTTGCAAAGAATGTCACTTTACATGAAGAATTCAAAAATTTGAAGAGAGAACAAGATATTCATTCAGTTAGAATATGTGAAGTCATGGAACAAAAGAACCAAGAAGAAAATGATAGAGAAATAGCACAAGAAGATAAGATATTGCTAGGTACAAGATTAGAGGAAAAAGAAAATGAAATCCATCATTTGTCACTTCAGCAAGCATATATGATAAATCAACTCAATAGTGTAAACCAACAAGTTATCAATTTGAGGACAAAAAATGAAAAACTCTAAAATGATATCAATACTGAAAAGAAAACTTATGAGAGGATGATAAATTCACAAGAAATAATGAATTAATTAACGGATCAAAATCAATTCAGACATCATGGAAAGACTGGATTAGGTTATACTGAACAAGGTGAATCCTCACATCAAGGATCTCAAAAGAACAAGAAACCTACATATAATCATTATGGTAAGTTAGGGCATACATCAAATAAATTTTGGAGTAATGGGAAGTCAAGGTTTAATGGTAAGTGCTCCAGGTGCAAAAAACATGGACATAAAGCAAGTAAATGCACTGAGAAACCTAACTTTGAAGGAAAATGTTTCAATTGTAACAAACAATGTCATAAATCCTCAGAGTGTAGAAATAAGAAGTGGAACCCTGCTAAACAATTAGCTAAGGAAATTTTGGGTTGGGATTACAACACATGGAATAGATGTTGTCATTCTGGAAAGTATGGGCACATTGGTGCAAATTGTGCAAAGACTCACCTCAGAAAAAGGAATCCTACTAAGAGATGTTATGTGTGTAAACAACTTGGTCATCTAAGAAAGAGCTATATGAATAGAGAAAAAGTAGATACTGGTTTTGAGAAAAGCAAAACAAAAGTTTCTGAAATCAAAACTCAGATGAGTCAGCAATGGGCAAGGAAGTCTCCTGATAATTTAGACCAAAATAATGAAGGAACAAATGGCACCCAAAATGGTGAGTTGGATAGATTCACCATCTCTGAATAAAGATGTAAGGAGATAACTGGAACTTTGCATACAAGCCATCATACATCAGTTCCAAATATGCTAGCAAGCCCAAATCTGCATATTGATGCACTGGGACACATTATGGTTCTAACCAAGTTACTCGGGCTTAACTGAGTTAAGTCAGTTTAAATGGTTTCAAAGATAAAAAAAATTAGTTCTCGCTGAGCCTCCGAGTAATCCTAGAAGAAATAACCAAGCCATGAAATCTACTATGTACGGAGCATATAATGAAAACTTAAACATGAAATTTCTCATAAATGGTGAAATTGAAAGGTTATTGTTTACCAAGTTTTATGGTTTGAGAGATTAAGATCTTTTAGCGATTTTAGAGTGAATTTGTGCTTGAAAGCTTTAGTTGCAGTGAAGTTTCATCAATCTTTTGAGTGTTATGGCATCTTCATCAAGAAGTAAGATCGAGAAGGGATCCAAGATGTTAGTAAGGAATGTAGTCTGCAAAGCGCCAAAGTTCAAACTTCATCCAGCAATCACAGAGGAGATAGATCTAATGGGAGCCTATTCCCAAATCCCTCCTAAGGTACTATTGATTCATGACATTTGAACTTTCTATCATTATGTCATTCAACAACTAGGCACATTAAAGCTGAATCAAGCATATGAGGCACTATGTGTGGATGAAAACCTGAAGCCAGAACACAAGCACCTCAAAGTCAAGGGTTTAACCCATATATTGCATATGCCAAAGAATTTTTAGATAAAGTGAATTAGGTTTATTCTGAGCCATATTCATGACATGCATTTCTCATTGGATCAACTTGTGAAAATCACTAAGATGATTGTACACCGAGTGACAGTGTACCAAAGGCTCGATAAACCTAAGGTGACTAAAACCCTACCCTAAGGTGATCTAGCTAAGAATACTCTTGTTGAGTGGGATGGAAGAGGAATGAAGTTAAATGGAGTCACTGACATGGAGCTAAAGTTCAGAATTCATGTAATTGAACATAAGATATATAGTTCCATCCAACCAAACAATGTTCCATGTGAGGTTGTGGACTTGGCATACAAAGTGGTCTAGAACAATCTATCATTTGACCTAGCCAAGTTGCAGCTCATCCAACTGAGAAAAAACATGGAGAGCATCTAGGTATCTAATACCAATCCATGTAAGTTTGGTTCACTCTTGGTCTACCTATTATTTTATGTTCAAATATTTTTTCCTTCAAAAGGCACAATTGTATGGAAGAAGGGTAGGTCTATAGTTTATCAGATCAATGAGTTTATACTAGAATTGGGAGACAATTTTGAAAGCATCATGGATGCTTACTTTGAAAGTTTCAAAGAGAAAATGCAAAACAGATTTAGAATTCTCAAACAATTGGTAGAATACTATAAGGATGATATATGCTTCCTAGTTGACTATGACAAAGTGCACATCTACGTAGTCAAAACCAGGGTTGCATGGGTGAAACCTCTTAAATATGAGGTTAAAATTGATGAGACTAGAGATATTATTGAGGCTCTTATTAATGAGCATGTTGATCTTAAAGAATTATATTTTGGTACTTATGAAGAAGCTAAGGGAAGAGTATTATTGGAAATCAAGATTCCCAAAATCTTTAACAAAGGAAGAAAAAGAATTGAGAATTTTGGAAAGAAATATGGAAAGTCATCAGACTCTCCTCTTTCGATCACTAAAGGTAGAGTGGATGACATAAAGGAAGAAGAAGAACAACCTAAGAAATAAGAGGAAGAGATAGAAGAAGATCCTCCTAAGAAGTAGAGGCGAGCCCCCAAGAAAACACCAAAGGTCTCTACCCCTATCTTCACTGAAAACAATCCCAGGAAATCTAGAAGAAAACTGATATTGCCAAAAGAAGATGATGAAGAGGAAGAAACAGTTACATTTAAGAAGCCACCACTTATCCTTGAGAAAAAGGCTGAACAATTTAATGAAGGTAGTGGTATGACAAGTCTCAGATCACTAACGTATGCTTCCAAAATGAAGGATGAGAAGAATTTGGTTGAGGATGCATTAGTAGAGAAGATGGAAAAATGGAAGTATGATCCATCTGGATTAAAAAGACAAATGAATGAAGATATTCTTAAGGAAATTACCATTCACTGGAACTATGCAGTCCATATTGAAAGGGATATCATAAAATAAACCTTGAAGAAATTCATGCCTACATTGACTGATAAGGAGGTAAAAGATACTATGTATAAGTATGAGAGTAGACATACTCCAAGGTTTAGAACCTTTCAAATTTTGGGAAAGAAAATAGAGGACGTTGTGCAGACCACAACTTTTCAAAATGATGGGAAGTGTGTACTGAGAGGGGAGGGGTGAATTGGTACCTCTAAAACTTTTATCTATTTTAACCTTTATCCATTGATAATAAATTGTATAACCAACCATCTGTTCTATACTATATTTATGTAAGATATATCAATTCATCAATTTAATCAAACATGTAAACATTCATGAAATTAATTGACTCATAACACAAGATATGGTAACATAGAAAACCCATGTTAGAAGGTAAAAATTACGGTGGGGATGAAACCAAAAAAAAATTCACTATCTGTAGATTGGAAGGGGCCTGCTAAGGCTTACAATTTGATCACTTCTGATGATCTACCCTGTTAGGAGTATTATGTGGAAACTTGTTAAGGTCTACTCTATTAAGAGCTTTAGCAACACTATTTAGTCTGCACTTGGTTAACAGATTTACAATAGGATTGTTAAATCCACCTTTCTTGAAAGGATTTATTCTATTTTCTACACTTATTAGAATGCAGACAAAAATAATCATTGACCTGAGTGTATGCAATATAACAATTTCTGATTACATATCCATTAAAAATCACATGTATAAATGTATCATCTAATGTGATTGATTAATAAATTTGTTTCTCAGTAGCCTCTGTTCTTGGTTCTTGATAAAAAAAATCATCTTTTGTTGTTCTGCTTCTTGAAACTCTCAGTCTGATCCATAGATGTGCTCATTGGCTACATTCATCCTCTCATCCATTTTAATGAATGATTAAAACATCTATTTATAACATAGATTGACCTAATGTAGTTTCACATTAAAAAATTAACTCTTTGATCAAAGGTTTACAACTTGAGCTTCATCTCATAGTCTGCATGTTTTTAATCAGTTAGACTGATTAAAATAACTACAATAATGTTTCTTGTTCGTTAAGTAATGGTTATAAAAAAAATCAAATCTCTATAAATAGAATATAGCTATTTTATCTGACGTGGAAGTCAGATCCACTTTTCTTGGGATATAACTGACTTTCAGTGTCTGATGCTCAGTTTTCTCAGAAAGCAGTTTGACTATCTTTTAGTGTTCCTTGGTTGAACTTATCTGTCGGGTTGCACTCTTGTCTATTCTCTTGGTTTGCAATATATTTTTCTCGTCAGGTTCCAGTGTCAGTTTGCTCCTGTCGGGTTCCACTTTGTCATATTTGGGTTGCACTTTCGGTTTACACTGCCAAACTATGTCATGGGGTTTCTCCTTGGTTAGCAATTTTGGTTTGGATTGAAAACCTGACTTTCGGTGTAGTGTAATCGATGGTTTAAACAACTTGTTTTCTCATCGCATACTAATGGAAAAATTGTATGTCATCAACAACTAGGTTGTGGAAGTCCACTTTTTATAACAAGGGAGACAAGGAAGATGATAAGAAAGAGGAACCGAGTACAAACCCTTATGCAAAGGTTAAAGATAAAGAACTACTTGAGGTACAGACCATTGAGGAATCTGATGAAGAACAGATAGCAGTGGTAGTGATGGAATCGCTACCCCAATTACCTACTCTGATTTTCTTATCTCCAAGGAAGGAAAAAACCACAGAGTCTACATCAGGTCTAGTAGGAACTGAGCACCAGGCTCTACCTACTACTGGGCCAAGCGAGATTGAGTCACATCAGGACACTATGAATATTTCAATAGTTGGTATTGATTCTACAGTTGGTGCAATGACAGTTAATGACCTACTTCAATTGAACACTGAGGATAAAGCTGATAATGGAAAATGTAAGGAAATTTTTCCTTCACCTAATCCCAAGGTCAAGGGTAAAGAAAAGGAAACAATTACAGATGAAGTTGACCTTGAGAAAGATATTGTGATTACTAATTGGGATCTTTCTAGCCTGACTGCCGAGCAGATGGACATCCTTCAGAAGATATGGAAGAAAAGAGAAAAACAACAGAAGCTCCGAGCTAAGAAGAAAAGGAATAGAGTGCTAGAGGACATCAAAGGTATATCCCTAGATACACTAGAGATTGAATTCAATGAGAATGACTCTATAATGGACCAACTTGTTGACATAGTTCACAAGTTTAACCATGATCTAAGTGGTCAAGAGAAATTACTACAGAAGGCATAGAGAAAATTTGAGAATAAGGTTCTAGAGAATGTTGCAGGTAAGATTGCAATAGATCAAGTGAAGCTATCCACTATTATTAGCTCTCTAGAAACCACTGTGAATAATGTTGTAGCATTGTTTGTAAAGTTGAGTGACACATCAAATTTTACCATGGAAATAAAGAGTAAGCTGACAAAGATTGACAATGAATTAAAGGCAAGTGCAAGCCAGTTGGCACTTGATCCTAGTTCAAGTTAAACACATTTTGTTAAGATAAGGTATTTGGCTAATCTACAGGTAGAGCTACATAGCGAAGAAGTAATAACAAGGGAATCCCTATCAGAAATTCAAAGCCAAATCATTTCTCATATGGATGTCATGCAAAAACATATTGCTCATGCAAAGACACTCATCCATGATGATAATTTTTTAGTTGTTGAGCTTATGATGGAGTTGTCTGCAAAAATTCAGATTGACTTGCACATCCTGAAGGTGTTGCAAGACAATTGGGACAAGGCTTTGTCTCAAATTTTGAAGGTACATATTGGTTTCCTTTCATATTTTGGTATTACATTGTAGATATATGCATTTTTGGCATTTGTGTCAAAAACAAGGGGGAAAGATAGCATATATGTATATAAAAAGGAAATATAAAGTATATCAGAGGGTATATATATGAGGAAATACATGTATAGAGAAGAGGAAGATATATATATATATA
>MU227057.1:173110-185196 GCA_018584345.1 Thuja plicata
ATATATAGCAGAGTTACAAAAAAAAATATGAAAAATAAAAAACATGTTCAGTTGCAACCGAGTTACAGAGCAGTAGTCAAACTGAGCTAGAACCCAAGCACATGGTAAGGGGGAGTTTTGACTTATTAGTTTTTTTTATCAGAGTTTTTGGTATGATAAGTGTTGTTGTCACTAATGCAAAAGGAGGAGATTGTAGACCTTATGGAAAGATATATTGTCAATTAGTGCCAAAACACTTAGTCATTCATATGGTTACAGTGTTAATCAGGGTAGCAACTTGAAGTGTTAACCAAGCTAAGTAGTTACAATGTCAAATAAGCAGTCAGTTCCAAGAAGTGTGTACCGAGTCACCATTGTTAACCGAGTTGCATACCATCTTCGAGTGATCAATGTGGAGCAAAAACCCAGTGTCAACAAAGTGCCATAGTTGCCAAGGTCACTGTGTCACCTAAGTGTCTGTACATCACCCTAGTGGATTACTGGACCCGAGTATCAACATTGGTCCAAATTAGTAAATATTGTTTGATACTATTTAATATGATAGTTTCCGACTTATGGAAATAATTGATTTGGATTGTTCTATATGTAAGATACTTTTTTAATCCAAATATATCAATCATTAGAACAACATTGAATATATGTATGGATGCGAATATGAAGAGGCAGATTGATTAGAAGGATACAACACTATAATGGAGCAGCAGGGACTCATCTATAACATTCAGGTGATCAGTACTACATCAAAGGATCCTATTCAACAAATTAGAGTTGCATAACAAATCATTCACTGGTTCATCCTAACAGGTGTATCGGTCAAAATCCTTTTACAGGGTGGACCTAATAGTCCCTCACAAATCTCCTAGCAGAGTGCATACTTAACTGTATTGTATAAATCCTTTAACAAGGTGGACCTAACATTCCTTATTGTCCCTAACAAGGCAGACCATAAGAAGTGGTCAATTGTAAGCCTTAACAGGACAACTTTATTACCATAGTTCTAAAGCTTGTAGGTATCATCCCCACCCTAGTTTTACTTTCTATTTGGAAGGTTTCTAAGTAACCAAATCTTTTGTCAAGAGTTATGAATGTTTATTTCTTTTGTGTTTCATGGATGCAATTAGATTAGACAATCTAATAAAGGATAAAAGTAAAGAAGTTTTATTGGTTCCTGATTCACCCCCCCCCACTCTCATTCACCTAGCCTGCAATATATTTCCAAAGGTAATGTGTTGGTTTGTGTAAAGTGATTTATATTGGTTGAGGCAGTACACATTTCATTCCTTACCACCATGCAAATGTCTTGGTGTGACCTATTTCAATTTTTTTGATCGACATGGTTGGTGTCATCAAGCAGTATAAGAAGAGAAATGACTTTTTTTGTATGTGTGGATTATGTGTTGCTTGTATTCCAAGTGATTGTAAATTTGTTTGAGGAGATCTATGTATTCTTGTATGAGTGGCAGAGTTTTGGTGATCTTAGTGGTGGATTCAATCTCTTTTCATACTTATTGGCAATGAGCCTTTTTGTATTAGCAGTGAGTCTCTTTGTAATTATTAGTTAGCCTATGTGTATAGTAAGTGAACCTATTCATATTTAAGGGTAGTTATCATGACCTGCACTGAGCACAAAGGACAATGAGCCTTTTTATAAATTACCTTAATTAGTGTCACCCTAACATGTGTTTTTATTTCATGAGAATTAGCTTGTGCATGGTTTTTCCTAGTTTAGGTTTTCCACGTAAATGTTGGTGTTCTCTATGTCGGTGTTCTATTGTTCCTATGTTTTCATGTTTACATTTTTTGTGGATGTTTAAGTTCTTAATCAATAGAATAGAAGTTGTTATTTTTTTTGTTTAAATTTTTACAAACACAGATTCTTTTTGTAAATTATGTCCAGGAAGAAGTGATTTATCCCTCGTCTTAGTTATTTGACATGTGCAACAATTGGTATGAGAGCCTAGTTCCTCGATGAAGAGCTTAAGCATTTGAGGAACATCTCATGGCGCATAAATTGAACATTCCCACATTGAATGGATCATACTATAGTTCATGGAAAGATCAGATGAAAGGGTAGTTAGTCTCAGTTGGCTACAAGACCTAGAAGCATGTGGAGACAAAGTATGTGTTTCCTTAGAAAGACCTTACCACTAAGGATGAAAATGAGGCATAAGAGGAAAATGAAAATGAAAGGTTTGATATTATTAGTGCTTTATCTAAGACCGAATTGGCTAAAGTTATTTCTTTCAAGAAGGCTTATGAAGTTTGGGAAAAGATAAAAGAGATCTATGAAGGAAATGATAGGGATAAGTTATATAAAAAGCTTATAGCTAAGAGACACTATGAAAATCTAAAAATGGAATATGGTGAAGACATTAAGATCTATTTTAAAAGAGATTATAATACTGTGAATGATGTCAATAACCAAGGATGCACTATTACGGATGAGGATTTCATGGAAAAGATCTTGATGACATTGGGAGACTGTTACAGTGATAATGGGAAAGTCCATGAAGTTGAGTCCCAATTTGGTGGAAGTTTTGTAGAATTAAAAAATGCCGCTAGAAACGGACACCCATTTTCAAAAAAATTGGGCATCCATTTTAGGCTTGGACATCCGATTCAAAAATTCAAAAAACGGGTGTCCATTTTTTAATTTTTTTAAAAACATTATGCCTAGAAACTCATTTTTACATGTCGATTTATTAAATTTAAGAAATGGGTACACATTTTTAAACGTGAACCCATTTTTTAAAATTTGAATTTACAAGATCAACCTTTTCATTGGCTTCAGTTTGGGACTGGCTTGGTGGACCAAGCCTATGCTTGGGCCTCCAAACTAATTCCTAAGACATTGGAATACCAGATTTCTGCCTTGCCGTAATTTTGTGAGGGCCTTCCTAATCAATTTTTTTGACAAAATGAAAATCCATTAGAGCTCTTACTGTCTAGATTTCAAAAATATAAATTTCATAGTGATATTATCAATTTTACTATTTTTACAATGTTTATTAATTAAAAGTGGTACCTAAACTTAAAATAGTGAGGTTCACTAGAACTTTAATAGATTTTTTGTTTTTAAGTTTTCTTGAAAATAAATTATATGACATCAATCTAGGTAGAATTTCCTTGAAGATAAAAAGAAAATAATTTTGAAAAAATGTGAATTTTTCTTTCAAATTATGGTGGTCGTATACTAGAGGTTTCAAAAATATATTTTAGAGTCAATTAAAAATTAATAAAAAAAAATTCAATACACAAAAAAGAAGAAAAATTCTTATCAATCGTTGGTGTCTTAGGTATCTTTCCATAGAAGGATTCACCAAAATTTATTAATTTAGGTACAAATATGGTGGTCGTACACATGTGGTATGGTCCAAAAATATGCATTTTGAAAAAGTGTTTTTTAAACATGTCTATTCAAAGATAATTTATACCACGTGGGTATTGAACTAATTACATGCTTCAAAAGTAGACTCAGAAAAATACATTTTATAATACTGAAGTGTTTTTAGATTTAATTTCCTGTGCCTTCAATATTGACATTAATTGATATAAAATTTGAAAAATAAGGAAAACACTTCCATATTTTGCCCAATAGTGGGACTCAACTTCTCGCAGCCACCTTAATATCTCGCCGATCGAGGAGGTGTATGATCCAAACAAGTTTACTAAAGAACATGTATTTGGAACCTTGACCACATTTGAGCTAAGGAAGTTTGGGAGAGAAAAGAGAAAATCAGAGACATCTTTTAGGACAAGAAAAAAAAGAGGATGAAGATTTTGATGGTGATGACAAATAAGAATTTGAAGCAAACTTTGCAAGAAGACTAAAGAAAGGTACTGCCAAGTACAAAGGTATATTATCTTTGAAATATTTTATATGTTGTAAAATTGTTCATTTAGCTATTACTTTTCGAGAGAAGGGTCCTAGACAGAAGTTTAAGAGGTTCAATACGAAGGCTTATTATGTAAATGAAGATACTAGTACATTTTAGATGATGAGTCAGAGATAAATGATTGTTTGTTTTCAGATGAAGAAGATAAGAAATAGGAAATTAATATTTATAACCTCTATGTTGAGGTTGATGATCATGTTGAAATTTTGTTATATGTTAGAAGAAACAAAAATGAATGGTTAATTGACAGTGGTTGTTGTCGTCATACGAATGGAAATAAAAGTAAGTTTGATTCACTTGATAAATATGATTTATGCAGTCAAGGTTGGAGGGAACTCAAAGAGATATGTTTTATCCTTGCATCACAAATTATATAAAAAAAGAAACAAGCAAAAACAAGTAAAAATGAGAGATCATCCTTTTTTATTATCATCAAAAAATCATATACAATAGCTCTACAAGATGTACTCATGCATGTCAGGCATACATGCCTAATTACAATCAGAAACCCTTACAAAATCCTTACCTACAGTTCTAGAAAGATAATCTTATGAAAAATATCTCCCTTTTAGGAGCAAATCTATAAGCTTATAAATCCTTCACAAACATCAGACCAGCCTAGAAATTCACATTTCCCAATAAGAAAGAAAATGTGTTACAACAATAGGCTAGGACCCAAATCATCAAGACTAACTTCCAATGAATTAAATATGAAATGTGATCCCTCAAGGAGGTTGGCCAAAAACATAACATCATCGATAAATGAGCCATTAAGATTCACCAATCGGGAAAACCTTGATGAGATCATAAAACACGAAGAGTGGCCAGAAACATAAAGAATAAGATAATCTCACCAAGAATCTACAAAATCTTATGCACAATGTAACCAAATGATATGGGTACCTAGGGGAAATTCCAACATGAAGCCATGAACACACTGTAAGGATCACAAACCCTGAACATATACAAAGAATGATCCTAGAAAGAAACACCAAGACTAATCAAACAGGAAAAATATGACACTCAGAGTTATTTGAAAAGCGAGCCTCTCAATTTTATGGGACCAAAGGAAAAAAAAAATTATCAACCTCATCTTGATAAATCCATGAAGAATCTTCTACTAGTTTGTCCTTCCATTTAACAAGATACTCCATATACTTCTTACTTCTTGTACTTCTACCAAATCGGCTATCCAAAATCTTCTCTATCTGATCCATCTGCTTCTTAGGATACTATTGTTCCATATCTTATTAATCACTATTACTAGAATTTGATTCATGATACTCATACAAATCTACAACATTGAATACAGGTGATATATGGACATGTAATCTGGTTACTATACTTCATATGCATTCCTTGAATCAAATCTCTTCAAGATCTTAAAAGACCAAATTTCTTCATCGTTAACTTGTTGTAAGTACCAACAAGAAATATACCCTTTTGTACGTACACCATAACTTCATCTCCTACCTAAAATTATTTATGTATTTGTTTCATGTCTTCTCTCATGTTTAATGCCTGATTCATTTACTCCAAATGTTGTCTCACTCCTTCATGTAATGACTTCATAACCTGAGAAAATTATGCTCCTTTAGCACTCCTCTTGACATCATGATTGATATCCTTCAATCCTTCCACTCCCTTAGGATTAAAACTAGTAACTATCTCAAATGGTGTCTTCCCTATGCTCATATTTACTGAATTATTATAAGGAAACTTTTCTTGAGGAAAAATGAAATCCCCATTTCTTGGCTTGTCTTCAATTAAACATCTCAAAAAATTCCCTAATTTCCAATTCACAACCTATGTTTGTCCATCGATATGTGGATGAAAAGTAGAACAATACTTCAAATGAACCTTCATCTTCCTCCAAAGTGTTCTCCAAAAATAACCAAGAAATCTACTATCCCTATCTGAAAGAATGTTTTTCAGTACAATCCACGTAATCTCATAATCTGATTGAAAAATAGATCATCTACATGCACTGCATCTCTAGTCTTCTTATAAGGAATTACATTTTCCATTTTAAAAAATCTGTGTACACCCACAAAAATTAAATCATGCCACATTTGTGTCTTTGGAAAACCAACCACAAAATACATGCTGACATCTTCCCAATGTCTGAATGGTACTGTCAAAGGTGTATGCATATTATGACTACTACCCTTTGCAACTTGACACACTTTACAACCCTAAAAAAAATATTCGCACATCCTTCTGAACTTGTAGCCAAAAATAGTTCTCACTAACCAAGGTTATTGTCTTATCAATGTCAAAATGTCTTGCCAATCCTCCACTATGTGTTTCCTTAATAAGATTATCTCTCATAGAACTTCTAGGTATACACAACTGAATACCTTTGAATAACATTCCATGCTAAATAAAATAGTCTAACCACTTACTCCTTTCTACAACAATATGTTTTCTACAAGCTTTCCAAGGTTTGGTGAATTATGGACCATATTTATATAATGTTATTTACTCATCATATCCCAATATTGCTAGCTTCATTTCATTCAACAAATCTATTCTCCTACTCAAGGTATTAGCAACTCTATTTGACACCCCATTCTTGCGTTTCAATACAAATT
The DNA here is from genome assembly GCA_018584345.1 of Thuja plicata. NCBI lineage: Eukaryota > Viridiplantae > Streptophyta > Pinopsida > Cupressales > Cupressaceae > Thuja > Thuja plicata. The sequence goes on from MU227057.1 coordinate 179,601, forward strand.
TATAGCTCTATTTGAACTCTACCCATCTCATATGTCTCCAATTTAACTTACCTTGGATTCTCAAGTACCACAATGCTTGATGGTCAGTATATAGTACAAACTCCTTAGGTAACAAATAATGTATCCATTTCTTTAATTCTTGGATTATGGCATAAAATTCAGGATTGTACATTCTATACCTTATTTTAGCATCATTCAACTTCTCGCTAAAGTATGCATCATGCCTCCCCTCTTGACTTAAGACAACTCCAATTTCATTTCCACTAGCATCACAATCTACTTGAAATACCTTATTAAAATTTGTTAAAGATAACACTATTTGTTCAGTCACCATTTTTCTTCAACAATTCAAAAATACTTTGTGCTCCACGTGTCTACTTAAATTCCTTCCTATCTCCTCTCATAGTTTCAGTCATTGGTCCACATATTGAACTTAAGTTTTTGATTAAATTTTTGTAAAAACTAACCAGCCCATGGAGTCATCTCACCTCTCCAATATTCTTTAGTGTAGGCCACTCAAAAATGGCTTTCACTTTCTTAGGATCCATCTTCAACCCTTTAGTAGATATTACAAATCCCAAGTATACTAACTCTTCCTTCATGAAACTACACTTTTTGATGTTGATTAGTAACTTCTCTTCTCATAACTTCTGCAATACTTGTCTAACATGCATAAAATATTCCTCTTTTCTCTTACTAAAAATCAAGATATCATCCAAATACACAATGACAAACTTACCTAATAATTTCTTCAAAACTTCATTCATTAACCTCATGAAAGTGCTAGGTGCATTAGACCATCTAAAAGGCATTACCAACCACTCATACAATCCTTCATTTTTTCTGAATGCGGTCTTCCACTCATCATCTTCTATGATTCTAATCTAATGATATCCAATCTTCAAATCTATCCTGGTGAAATAGCTGGCTCCACTCAAACAATCCATCAAATCATTCATCCTTGGAAAAGGAAACCGGTACTTAATTTTTATCCTGTTGATGGCTCTAGAATTGGTACTCATCCTTCATCATCCCTCTTTCTTAGGTGCTAACAATGAAAACACTAGACACAAACTCACACTTTCTTTGATCAATCCCCACTCTAAAAAATATGTACTTTCCTATTGAGTTATTCATTCTTTTTTGGTGTCATCTTATATGTTTCTTGGTTAGGAAAGTTATCCCCTGGTATAAAATCCATACAATGGCTAATACTCCTCATAGGTAGTAATTTGTTAGGGAGATTGTCTCATCTGATGTCTGCATACTCATTCAACAAACCAATGATTTATTTTGCGTATTTTTCTCCTGATACAATTTTCTTAGACTTCCTACATAATTAATAAAAACACACATTATCATGCCTCATTCCATCCAAGAACTTTCTGCCACCCACTAAATAAATCCTTTCTCTAGTACACACTTCACTCTTAAGGTGTTCCTTAAAAGGTAACAAAATTTTCTTCATTCATTTAGCAACAATGGTGTATACATTCTTCCTTCCATCATGTATAGCTTGCTTGTTAGTAATAACTGAGAGGGCGGGGGGGGGGGGGGGGGGGNGTGGTTGATGAACCAGTGGCCTCAAAAATTTATCCTCCAAACTTAACCACCAATCTATATACCTCAGATTATTATGTCCCTACAAGATGCATGCCATGAAATACTAATAATAATTTAACTATCTGTCATTTTTCTCTATCAATCCCTATTCATTCTTGATTACCGATAAACAGTATAACTATTTACAAAAACTTAGAAAATAAGCAAAGTATACCAATCAATATAGAGTTAGCTATGTAAGATGCAAGACGGTAAATAAATGAATCATACACATATAACACATGAATTTTTAACATGGAAACCCTGTTAAGGGAAAAACCACTGGGACTGGTACCCTAAATTTTCACTCTTCTGAAGTGAGCCCTGTTAGGAGCCAACCCTGTTAAAGGTTACAAACACACTGTTAAGTGTGACCTTGTTAGAGGATTTTATACATAGAGGTTGTCACTTAGTATCGGGCATCTATTGCTACCATCCTTGAATTAGCCTCCTCCTTATACTATCAATAGGTATCGGGCAAGTCCAGTGCTACTTTCATGAATCAACCTTTTTGGCACTCCTTGAGATGTACCTTAATATATAGAAGAATGTTAAGTCCTGCTCGGTTAAGAGACTTGATGCTTCAATGGTTAAACTAAAACACTATGACATGTTCATATTGCAACTTTGAATTGCAGATTTTTAGATCTATTTAAGTACATTACCTCTCTAACCAATATATCAATTAATTCTTGTGCTCCATACTTTCTTCTCTGTGATGCTATGCTCACTGTTCGTCGGTGATTTCAAAATTCCTTAGCACTTCCTTCAACTTGATTTATCAGGACTGCATGAAGTTGTTCTTCATTAGTTTCTCTTCAACATCCTATTTTTATTCACTCCCCTTAATCCCATTCATAAATTAATTAGGCTTGTCTCTTATATAGACATAATATTCATTGTTTATTGATTCTTGATTCTTGGCATGAAAAACAATCCAGCCAATTAGATTTAAAGAATAACTCCTAATTTGTCTCGTAGATATCTTCTTGCCAACTGTACAAATCATCTTTGAATAAATCACTTATCTCTGGTGGAATAAAACAAAGTAGACAACCAGTTAAGTCTATTTTTAGCTCTACCAGCTAGATATTTTGTCATTTTCTAAACTTTCTGTTCCGTCAGTAACCATTGTAGATAGTTGTCGGTGACAACTGATAGTTCCATCGGTAAGACTCTAGTTAGCTTCATGATCTCCATCTGTCGGGCATCATTGGAATTTTAATCATCAGGAAACACTATCTTTAGCTCATTGGTAAACCTTCTGACTTTGCTCGTCGGGCATCTTGTAATTTTTCTTCATCGGGCAATACTATACTTCTAATCATCAGGTATCACTGTGACTGTTCTTCTTTGTTGTAACTGTCAGTGTTGTTTGTCACATAGTGAATGCTTGAATTTTATGCATTTCTAAAAGCATAACCTTTGTTCCTTTGGTTCTCTGAAGTCTTCGGCATTATGCACATGACCGTACAGATGATATCAAGTTAACATCAATGACAATACAATACATTAACTAATTTAATGCCTTGAATTATCTTCAACTTAACATTGTCAAATATTCAATCAGTTACATGTCATCAATCTCTCCCTTTGGCATTGATGACAACATACTATATTATCATACTATACTATTTCTAATACAATATGAAATACAATAGTTGAGATTCATCAAACTACCAATCTTTTTGTTTTGATAACCGATAAATGTCTGACCATCGATAAGATCTGTTTTAGCTTAGATTTGATTCTTCCAGCTCTTTGTCTTCTAATGTGTTGTGTTTTCTCCTTGTGTCAATTTCTCTCCCTTGACTATTCTTCTCTTTTGATGTCTTTTTCTCTTGTCAACAAATCTCCCTTTGTATAATCTTTTCATAGAATTTCTCTCCCTAAGGATATAATCTCTCCCTGTCAAGGAGTAATGTGATAGTGGATAATCTCTTCCCCTTTCCAGAAAGATCTTATAATATGGATAATTTCTCTCCCTTTGACAACAATGCCAAACAAATATCTTAAAAATCTATGACATTCATGTCAAACACTCATTTCTCTCCATCCATAATATATTCCTTGAATTTCCCTTATCCATCAGCAATATGCTCTGGTGCTCGGTGAAGATATATACCTGTCTATATATAGATGTAGATTTGAAGTTCATCTCTTTGCTTGCATCAACATTAATGATATTCTGATAATATGTAGGCTGATGTAGCCTTCATTCATTTTACTGACTGGTAGACAAGGGTTTGACCCCTAGACTTTTTCTCAAATATTCAAATGTATCCTGTTAGAATACTTCAAAGATAACTGAGAGGGGGGGGGGGGGGGGGGGGGAANGGGGGGTGAATCAGTTATCTGCACTTTTAAATCTTTTATACTTATTAATCTAGATTGATATAAAGTAAATATAAATTCAGATGACACATTACACAACACATCAATTTGGTTATGGGGAAACCAAATGGTAAAAATCCCGGTGGGAATTAGTACCCACAAAGAACTAAACTCTTTATAGTAATCCCTGTTAAAAGATTCTTCAACCCTGTTAGGAGTTGTACAATACAATGCAGTAGTATAGTTGACCTAGTTAAGGGTCAAACCCTATTAGGAGTCTTTTACAGTAACCCTGTTAGGGGTGAAGGACTCACTGTCCAAGGACTCACTTTCCAAATGGTGAAGGCTACAACCTTCTTAATATTTGATACACACTATATCAACAGGATGAACTGTTGTATGTGACACTGCTTGTCTGATCAGTTCCTTTTATGCATCGATTCTTTAACCTCTTGTAAAGAAATATAAAAATATAATCTATATCCTGAATTCTTCAACATAAACATATATATTATCAACATATGATAAATATAGCTCTGCTGTATCAACACTCTGCTCTACTTGTCAATCTCTAGCTTTCGCAACTCTTCATATCACAAATGACCTTCTATAAATACATACACCAAGTATGAGATCATGGGACCTGAAGGATAACTCTTCTTAACATCCTTGTTGGCTCTACTAAGTGCGCAAGCATAATTACAACCGCACAAGTACTAACTGAATAGACGCGTCGCTTCACTGAGTCAACTTCATCAATTTAACCATAACTTTGCAATCTTCTTGAAACATGTTTAGCGCATTTAGGTTAGTATCAAAAACTCATAACTTATCATGAATATACACATGCATATGTAGGAGATACACACAACTCAATTAAAACGTTACATACGTCGGCCTTAAACCGTTAATCCTCCAGAACTGTAACTGTTAATAATAGAATTACATATCTTTACTGAAACATCATATCTGAGTCTGCGTGTATGAACATAGCATAGTAAACATGTCAACAACATGTATCTATCCATTCTGGTCTTCATGTCATCATATGGATAAGTACATACAAAAGTACTACTGTGTATTATATGTTGTCATCAATGACAAACATACAATCAATCAACTATTCAGAATCAAATCTCCAACAATCTCCCCCTTTGGCATTGATGGCAACATATGATAAAAAAAAATTCTATTCATGGTGTCTTCTTTCTTTTACAATCTTCTTAGTATCCTCATCAAAGATTCATCTACACTGTTCTGTTCATGGTGTTTTCTTTCTTTTACAATCTTCTCAATATCCTCATCAAAGATTCATCTTTACTGCTGCAGTTACATAGACTGTGTATACTCCCCCAAAGTATAAGCTCCTTGTATGTGTTCCTTGTTTTTTCTCTTTGTTTGTGTTATTTTTTTTTAGTATATACTCCCCCATTGACATCAATGGCAAAGGGTTCCATAAACCATTATGCACAGGTACTACTCCAGAAGTAGAGTAGTCAACCATTCATCAATCACACAAGACTGATGTTCTTTCTGCTTTCTTTAATCAAACTTAGGAGAGGGAATGACTCCCAACTTCTCCCTTAGATACTCAAAAGTATCTTTTGCTAAAGGCTTTGTGAAAATGTCTGCTATCTGATCTTTTGTGCTTACATAGTCC
>MU227057.1:195092-221008 GCA_018584345.1 Thuja plicata
GTTGAATCAGTGGCCTCAAAAATTTATCCTTAAAACTTAACCACCAATATATATACCTCAGATTATTATGTACCTACAAGATGCATGCCATGAAATACTAATAATGATTTAACTGTATGTCAGTTTTCTCTGCCAATCCTTATTCTTTCTTGATTACTAATAAGCAGTATAACTATTTACCAAAACTTAGTAAATAAGCAGAGTATACTGATCAATCCAGAGTTAGCTATGTAACATGCAAGACAGTAAAGAAATGAATCATACACACATAACACATGAATTTTTAATGTGGAAACCTTGTTAAGGGAAAAACCACTGGGACCGATACCCCAAATTTTCACTCTTCTAAAGTGAGCCCTGTTAGGAGCCAACCCTGTTAAAGGTTACAAACACATTGTTAAGTGTGACCTTGTTAGAGGATTTTATACATAGAGGTTGTCACTTAGTATCGGGAATCTATTACTACCATCCTTGAATCACCTCCTTCTTAGACTATCAATAGGTATCAAGCAAGTCCAATGCTACTTTCATGAATCAACCTTTTTGGCACACCTTGAGATGTACCTCAATATATAGAAGATTGTTAAGTCCTACTCGGTTAAGAGACTTGATGCTTCAATGGTTAAACTGAAACACTATGACTTGTTCATATTGTAACTTTGAATTGTAGATTTTCAGATCTATTTAAGTACATTACCTCTCTGACCAATGTATCAATTAATCCTTGTGCTCCATACTTTCTAATTTGTGATGCTGTGCTCATTGTTCGTCAGTGTCTGTAGAATTCCTTAGCTCTTCCTTCAGCTTGTTTGATCAAGACTGCAAGAATTTTTTCTTCATTAGTTTCTCTTCAGCATCCTATTTTTATTCACTCCCCTTAATCCCATTCGTAAATGAATTAAGATTGTCTCTTATATAGACATAATATTCATTATTTCTTGATTCTTGATTCTTGGCGTGAAAAATAATCCAGCCAAAAAGATTTAAAGTATAACTCCTGATTTGTCTCGTAGATATCTTCTTTCCAACTGTACAAATCATCTATAAATCAATCACTTATCTTTGGTTGAATAAAACAAAGTAGACAACTAGTTAAGTATATTTTTAGCTCTGCCAGCTAGATATTTTGTCATTTTCTGAACTCTCTATTCTGTCGGTCACCATTGTAGTTAGTTGTCAGTGAAAACTGATAGTTCTGTCGGTGAGAATCCAATTAGCTTCGTGATCTCCATCTGACGGGCATCATTGGAGTTTTACTCATCGGGAAACACTGTCTTTAGATCATCGGGCAACCTTCTGAATTTTCTTGTCGGGCATCCTATGGTTTTTGTTTGTCGGGCAATACTATACTTCTAATCGTCGGGTATCACTGTGACTGTTCTTCTTTTCTCTGACTATCGATGTGCACTCCGTCGGTGTTGTTTGTCACTTAGTGAATACTTGACTTTTATGCATTTCTTAAAGCATAACCTTTGTTCCTTTGGTTCTCTGAAGTCTTTGGCATTATGCACATGACCATATAGATGATATCAAGTTCACATCAATGACAATACAATACATTAAGTGATTTAATGCCTTAGATTATCTTCAACTTAACATTGTCAAACATTCAATCAGTTACATGTCATCATTTCTATAATATTGCCATGGTCTACCCAACAAGATATGACATAGATCCATAGGAATAATATCAGATGAAAGCTCATCATAATACTTCTGAATCTTGAATTTAACTAGGCATTTTTCATTTACCAATACCTTGTGTCCATCTTTTATCCATGCAATATGATAGGGTTTAGGATATTTCAACCTATGCAACTGTAGTTTGTCAACCAATTCATCTGAGGAAATATTGCACTGTCTATGAAAAATTGCACACCCTTTCTTATACCTTGCATCTAGTTCTAAAAAAATTCTTCCTCTATAAACATTCCTTATCTAGTTCTCTGTGATATATAATTTTTTGAGTCATCAAGGTTTCTCCTTCCTCTACTTGATTTTTGTTACTGATCCATTAGACTCCTCATCTGCAAATGTTGTTCACCTACTGCCTTTTGCCTTCTTCTAAGATTTTCCTTGTTTTCACTCAAAGGCTTGGTGCCAAGCTTTACCCTGTTTGAAACAAGTACCATTCAAATTCCTTATTTCACCGCTACCTTGTCCTTCACTACGATAGGAGCTCCTATCATTCCTCATATAGAGATCATTATCCTTGGTTTCTAACTCATTCCTTCTTGTATGTGTAGAAGATCTACCTCCTCCAATATTAGTACTGGATCAGCCTCTCTGAAATCTTCCTTCTCTATGCCTTTTCTCATACCTTTGGTTAAAATTTTTCTCATCCTTCAAAGCCCACTGGTAAGACTCTCTCACACCCCTAATCTTTATTAGACTAGTTTCATCTTATATTGAAACCCTTAAACCATTAAGGTAGCGAGTAAATTGTTCAACTTCATCATCAACATGAAAATATATTATATTCAACTTGTAAAACTCCTCAGTGTTACTCTTAACACTTAAGTCCTTCTGCTTCAAGTTCTGCAACTTTCAAAACATACTTACTTGTTAATCTAGTCCTTCTACTTCAAGTTTTGCAAATTTCAAAACATACTTACTTGTTAATCTCCAGTTAAAAACATAGCTTTTAATTTACTCACCATCCTATCCCAAGATTTGATCTTGTCTTTACCTCTTCTCTATTGATTTTTTTGTAAATTTTCCAACCATAAGGTTGCATGTCCTTTCAACTTAGTGCAGACATATTTTACCTTCTTCTCTTCACTAATTATTCGAAGTTCAAATTACTTATCCATCCCCATGATGCAATCTATCAATTCATTTGAATTAATGTTTTCATGATAGTAAGGTGGGTTAGAATGAGCTCTCTTATTAACTATTAATATTATTCAAGGCTCTGATGAACCTCTCCTCTTCTTGATTCAAATCTGGTTGTGCCTTATTGTTCTCTTCTTCCCCGACCTAATTCTAATTCTATTCATCTCCTTCTTCATAACTTGCATCTTCTATATGCTGTGCTCTCCTCTGAGGAATTTCCACTGCTTCCAATCTAGATTAAATTTTCCTCAACAAATCCAAGATAGATGGATCTATATTCCTTCCTCCACCTTTAGTATTTCTCCTACCCATCTTCACAATCTTCAGCTGCTATAGGTTGGGTCCTTTCTTCTGTCACCCCACCAACAAAAATCCAGGCTGGAAAACCTTTCTGATACAACTTGGTATTGTCAAGAATGGAGATATATCAAAGACATGTTTCTAATCCTTGCAACATGAATTTCAAAATGGAATAAAAAAGAAAAACTAGAGAGAAATGAGAGATCAACCTTCTTTATTATCATCTGAAAATCATATACAATAGTTCTTAAAAATCTAGTCATACATTTCTGATTACAATTAGAAATACTTACAAAACCCTTAGCTACAATTTTGGCAAGATAATCTTATGAAAAAATATCCCTTTAGTAAAAAATCCATAAGCTTATAAAGCCTTCACAAACATCAGGTGGGCCTAGAAGTTCACATGGCCCAAAAAGAAATAAAACATGTTACCACAATAGGTCAGGACCCAAATCATTAGGATCAACTTCCAATGAATGAAATATGAAATTTGATCCCTTAATTAGGTCGGCCAAAAATGTGAAATCATCAATAAATGAGTCATTAAGCTTCACTAATTGGGAAAACCTTCACAAGATCGGAAAACATGAAGACTAGCCAAAAACATGAAGAACAGGACAATCTCGCCAAAAATCTGCAAAATCTAAGTCATGAAGTAATGAAATGATGTGCAAACTTAGGGGAATATCCAACACAAAGAAGCGAACATGTTGTAAGGGTTGCAGACCCTAAACATATACAAAGAATGATCATAGAAAGAAACGCCAAGACTGATAAAAAAGGAAAATAAGAAGACAAATATTTTTTGTTGATGCAAGATTTCCAAGATCTTAAGATGCTCCTACATCAATGATGGTGGTATTTTAAAATATGGTTATGATTAGGCTATGTACATTGTTGGTAGATGATCTATTAATTTTGATGCAAAGAATAAAACTAAAAATATGTATTATGTGAAGGGTTTATATCACAATATTTTAAGTTTTGGACATATGTGTGAGAATGGATATCATTTTTATTTTAATAATAAAGGATGTAAGATTAAAAAAAGATCTAGACATTGATTGCAGTTGGCAGAAGAATGGAAAGAAATGTGTGCCAGCTTGAAGGAGCTTCAGAAGGATGTTGTTTGTTATCTCAAATTGATTATACTTTGCTTTGGAAATGGTGGATGTGTCACATAAACTTTGATAACTTTTTAAGAATAAGTTCATCTTGAGTTGTAAGAGACTTTTCAAGATTATACAAACGAGATAATGTGATTTGTAAGGGATATAAAGAAGGAAAACAAAGAAGAGAATCATTCAAAGTAAAATAATATTCATCTCGAATTAGTGCAAATCAATATTAGTGGTCCTAATAGAATAAGGAATTTTCAAGGTGAGAGATACTTTATACTTTTCATTGATGACTATAAAATTAGTTTCAATGACTTAATTCATAACCACCATAAAATTATATACAATATTTTCATTGTATAGAGAGTTCTCGCAAAGTGGAAAGACATATATTATTATGAGGATAACAAGAAGGATTTTATTTAAAGCCACTTATATCATATTTTTCAAACCTTTACTCTCATCAAGGTTATTATTATTAAAACCTTTTTAGTCATAATTAATTAAAACCATACCTTGAAAATACTTTAAATAGTGATATTATTATTTTCAATGATCAAATCCAATATGAATTTTCAATAAATTAATATAACTTCCAAATCCTATGCTTACCTATCCATCTTAAATAACCACTGATCACCATGCATGTCTATGTTACCATAAAAGTGCTTGTTACCAAGGTTGATACACCAGTAATGTAAATAATACTCATGGAATGCAACAAAAATTCATATACCCAAGGGAATATGATGCATAAACTTATATCAAACTTCACCTCAATTCAATCATATTTCTATCCTATAGAATCAAATTTTTCTATGCTATATCTGATACCATCGCACTCCCCCAAGTAGACAATTAACGCCTAGTTGAAATCAATGCCAACTAATAGCTTTCTTTTCCATTCATGTCAAAAAAAATGTAGAGGGTATGAATTTTTTTTCAAATGGATAAATAAATGTTATATGTAGGTGGAACATTATCATACGTGGTTAGAGGTGATGATTGTAAAATACATGGAATGCTCGTGTAATTAGGTAAATAACTAGGGATTTCACCAAGACTAACATGTGTAGGATTAGTATTTTGAATGGATGTATTCATGATAGGTTGAGTGTAAGTAGAAATATTAAGTAATAAAGTAGGAATAGGAATGAAATTACCAATATTAGGAGGATGATTAGGAATATTTAAAGTTTTAAAACATTGTTACATAGAAGGAACATTATCATCTACAATATGAGATAATCCATGCACAAATTTAACACAATGTTCATCATTCTGAACAATCATTCTCAAGACTTAAATCAAGGGGACCACCTCACTATTAGAATGTTCTTGACCCAACCATTTTTAAAACATTTTGAAATCATGGGATTTTTTTGTACTTGGTTGGGATACACTATTGTTAATGAGTCATGCTCATCATGTGAAGTGTGGGAGAGTGGTTCTCCAAAATGATAGGTATATCATGTTTGGGTTAGAATGTTCCCCTAGATTCCATGGAATATGATAGTGGATTTAGGATATTTACCATTTAAGGAATCCATAATCTGATAACCTCTTCTCATAGGAATGCTATAGGTAGGCCTTAAGGTCATAAAATTCATGTACACAAAGGTAGAAAAGAAAGGAACATCTAAACAATTCAAAGTAGTAGTAAATTAATCATTTAAATATTGCATCAAGTGAAATACCTAGTCGTATAAATCATATCTAAAATTTAAATGAAAATATTCATCAAGTTTATGTGATTAAGACATAGAGAAGCCTCGTTATACATGAAAGGTCTAATGAAATATATTAAAAACACATCTAACTATCCAAATCAAAAGTTGAATGTAAGGATTTGGGTTCACCAAAATGTAACATAGGTGAACCTAGATATATAAATGCATAAAATGAGTAATGTGATGATGGAAATATTGACTAATGTAACACATGAGATCTAGACACAAAATTAGAATGGAATTGTCACGTGTCACGCTCATCAAAATGTAGCATAAAAGAAAAAAATATTTAATTAGAGGATATAATGGAAATGTTAAGTTCATATAGCTTATATGGAATAACTTAGTGAAATAGGCCCATTCATTTCCTTTATGTTCTATTTGAAAGTCCAAGATCAAATTAAGCTTGAAGAAGGAATTAATTGCCAAAGGGATACAATGAATTTCTTCACTATTATGAAATTGTGGAGTGAATAAAAATTTTTAATTGATGGGGATAATTTAAATGTAGGGTCAGATGGATCTTAAAAATACAAATTTTAGTACACACAAACTTATAGAAAGAAAACAAACCAATCCTATTTCGAGAAATAAAATTTAGGAACAAAGACTCACTTGTAAACTCAATTGGAAGGTGATCTAGAGGGGCTATTTGAATTGGGTCATCCCATTCCAAGGACTAGGTTTAGTAGGTTAACCTATTATAATTATAATTTCTTTTAGTTTCATACTGTAACATGGGTTTTATACTTCCTAGATCTTGTTCTGAAATTGGCGCCACCTGTTCCTGCACACAAAAAGAGAGAACATATTTGGTAGAGAGGGATTTTCCTTAGTAAAACCCTGGTAGAGGAATAAAACTTTAAATTGAAATAAAACCTAAATTAATAGAAATAATTCTGATATAAAAGTAGATGCTAGATCTAAAAAGGAAATGTTTACACATTCACAAGTGGAATTGGAGTTTTAATGTCCATCGAGATTCTTTTGATGTTTCTATATTTTCTTAAAATACTAAGAAGAATAAAAAATTCCTAAGTTCAAAAATGCCTAGATCTCCAAATTCTCCTCAAATATCAAATGTTGTTATGGTTGATGACTCTTGCATTAGGAAGGAATTGATTCAAATTGATATTTGTGTATCTGAAAGAAGGATCTCCTTTCTTTATTGATGTTTCCTCTACTTTTCCTTCATGAGAGAGAGAAGCCTTCTACAAAGGAGAAGGGTACGCTAAAAAGATGTCTTGGATGCCTTTAATCTACCTTGAAATTCTTGAGTTCTTGAGCTTATAATACTTCTTTTAAATTTGGATCCCAAAATTAGGAGAGGTAGGTTTATTATACACTCGTCAAAATTATTTCAAAGCTCAAAACTCAAAGGATTCTTGCTGGAATTTGAATTTGTTTCTCAACTATTAAGATTGATTCTCAAACCAAATTTTAGAACAAACCTTGGATAATTTGGTTGACCTATTTATGATATTATGGAAATAAGGTCAACCTATTCCCTCAAAAGGTTTGGAAATTTTTTCATGGGGTCCCAATGAGAGAGAAGATTTTAGAAAAAAAATCAAAATTAGGGATAGATCAAGGATAACAAATATTGAAGCTCAAGAAAACTAAAATAGGATATACTTGATCATTCAATTGTAGGTTAGTATAATTTAAGATGATACACATATTATCTCTTTAGGTTCTTTGGTAAGAGAAATATATTTAGTTAATTTTATAGAAAGTGCAACAAGTTTTGCAATTTGGAAACCAAATCAATTATTGTCCTATCAAACATAAATAGATAAATAGTAGTTGATATTCACTTGCATAAATGACAAAGAATGTTAGAGTTAACATAATATCATAAAAAAGACCCCTTCCCACAAAAAAGAGACCAAATTATAATATCCTTTAAATACCATAAATCCGCATAACTAAATATCAACTTGTGATTTATTTGAATTACTTATAAACTTTCTGATGGGGAGCTTTAACCAAAAGAGAACTCTTTCTCTAACTAAGACCTTTCTTTGGTCTTCCTATGACATCTTTCTCTACCATATCTAGAGGAAAAATCTATGATCCCCTACTTCCCTTAGAACTACCCACAAACTTCAATTCACTCTGCTATCCCTCTCAATCCAACAATGCACCCATAGGCTCCATTGAGTCTCCCTCCTCCCAATATTCTCTTGGAAATAGGAATGGGATTCCTGAAAGTTTCTAGGTCACTTTCAACCAATTCTAATCCACTTGGATGGATTCTTTTAAAGGTTTCTAATGGACTTCATCCTTTTCAAGATTTTAGGCCTTGTAGCCTTTTTGGCCTAATTAGCCTTCCTAAACACTGAAATCTAGTATTTCTTGCAAACTATCCTTAACAACCCTCTAAACCAATTATGGATTCTTAATAGGTCCAACCTAGGCTCTAGGATTTTTTATGCTTTAGACCCCCACCCTGTCCATACACATGAGCTTCAACAAACCCCTATTTTTAAGGGTTTTAGTAGCATGTTCACTAGTCCGAGTTCTCTGTTTGCACAGAGTGTTCCAATCAAATCCAATATCCTTCTCCTTGCATTAATCTAACAAGGATACATATCCCTAAATTATCCCACGATTTATTGGTTCTAACCAATCCAATTAGCAAGCTTTCTTGCTACTATTCTGCACAAGCCTCTAACCAGAATGCCTCTGCACTCACCTAGGGCTTGTTGCCAAAATTAGTTCCGATGAAAACAATGAATCCAAAGACCATATTTACACTATATATAGGGTCCCCTACTTTATTCCAAGTTTCCATAGTTTTCCAACCACAAGAACCAAGTGGGACTCATATTTACAAAGACTAGTTTAGAACAAGATAGTGAACCAGTAAAACAAAAACAATTTACAAAATGATAACCAGAAATGCCAAAGTACAAACTTATCTCCACAAAGAAAAAATTCATGACAAAACACAAAGTCTCAATGCATTAATTCATTCTATTCAATCCATTAAAGTTCTGGATGATGGCTCTGTCACAAAATACAGTCAAATTATTTTCTTCTCAACACATAGTCCATACACTAACACAACCAACCCTTAGATTGGGGTTTGTTTGACCTTATATAGGTTATCCCTTTGTGTTTAGACCCTAAGGTCTAGATTTGGGAACTATTAAATCACTTTCCTAGTTTTTAGGAAATGTTGTCATGACAAGTCATGAGCAACTTTTACATGTTTTGCTCTTTTGACAAACCACTATCCTTAATGGTTCAATTCAACTATAAACCATTACATAAAACCTTAAAACACTTAAAAACTAAAAAATCACAAGTGCCACTCCAAACACACCAAACACTAGACTCTAACCACTCTTACCACTAAAAACACACCAAAAAAACCTTGGGAATTTATACTTAGTCCTTATTACCTTGGTGGTTGGCTAAAACTACCCACAAGCCAAAAAAGCTTGAAGATCTTCATAAGACCTTAAGGTGCTCCTACACCATCCTCCCCCTGCAACAAGAAAATCAAGGTATCTTAGGTATTATGAACTCCATTCATATGTCATTCTTCTTGAAGTCTCTTTCTGCTATCCATGTAGCCTCTAACTCGGATTGGTGTTCCCATTTTACCAAGTGTTCCATGTACACTTTATTCCTTGTCTTCTTCTTCACTCTTGAATCTAGAATCTCTTCCACTTGTCACTTAGCTTGAACAGGTACTCTGAGTTCTTCAACATCCTTAGTCACCTTTGTACTATACTCTCCCTCACCTATCTTCGGTCCCTTGTATTAAATCAAGTCCTTCATATTGAAAATGGGTGAAATTGAAATATCCTTTGGTAGATCTATCTTGTAGGCATTGGGGCCATACTTAGCCAACACCTTACATGGTCCAATCCTTTTCATCTGTAGTTTTCTTGGTATACCCTTCTGTAGCCTAGCCTTGTTCAAGAATACCATCACTAAGTCTCCTACCTGAAATTGTAAGTCTCTTCTCCCTTCATCCTTATTAGCTTTCAACTATTGATTAGCCTCCATTCATGTCTTCTTCACTTTCTCACAAACCTCTCTCATTGACTGAGTAAAATCATATGCATGACCACTAATCCCCTCATATCCATTCAACTCTCTAAGCTCAAGAAAAACCCTTGGATGTACTCCATATACAAATTTAAATGGACTCTTGATAGTAGTCCTATTTGTGCTATCATTATATGCAAATTATACCTGTGGGATGACTTGTTCCCATCCTTGTCCATATTCCTTGGTTAAACAACTCAACAAGTTGCCAAGAACCATGTTTATTACCTCTGTCTGACCATCCATTTGAGGATGATATGCAGAACTATGAGACAAATTATTTCAGCCTTTTCCATAGGCTCTTTCAATGGAAAGCCATGGATCCCTACTATCTCCTTGAGGAGACTCAGTGAAATGTGTTGTTTTACATGTGATGAAATGACTGATCTTACTGAATCTGTCCACTACCACAAACACATTGTCCAAACCAGTTGGTGTCCTAGGTAGTACCACTATGAAATCCATAGTTATGCACTCCCATGGTCTATTTGGGATGGGAAATGGTTGTTAAAGACCTTCATTTTATGATATCCCCTTTGCCTTCTAATATACTCCACATGTCTCAACATAACTCCTTATATCTTTCTGCATTTTAGGCCACCAATAGAATCTCTCCACTAGGTCTAGGGTCTTATTTAACCCAAAGGGTCCACTCAAAATTCCATTCTGCATCTATTGGATGAGGTTCTCCCTCATGGAACCCCTTGGAATAGATAGTTGTTTCCCTCTAAAAAATAAAACATTCTGCAAGCTAGAGTCTATATATTCACTATGAGGGTGATTTTCAAAATTAGTACACACCTTATAAATCTCTGAGAAATCTGAATCTCCTTCATAGAGATCTTTGAATCCTTCAACCCCTGTACTCTGCAATTGTATGTCCTGGATGGTAAGCAATCTCCTACTAAGGGAATCTTCTACCTTCTTATTTACCCCCCTTTTGTTCTTGGTAGTAAAGTTGTATGATTGCAGAAACTCCATCCAATTTATATTCCTCAAACTAAGCTTATCTTATGAATTTATGTATCTTAGGGCCTTATTATCAGTGTATACCACAAATTATTTTGGAAACAAGTAGTGCCTCTACTTCTTAAGAGCTTGCACCAATGCATAGTGCTCTAGATCATAGGATGAGTATCTAGACTTTTCTTCATTAAGCCTCTCACTAAGAAGGCTACTGGTCTTCCTTCCTGATTTAGTACTACACCCATTTCTATGTGCTAGCATCACATTCCATAATAAATAAATTATCAAAACTTGGAAAAACCAGTATTGTTTGGGTGGCTGCTTCTTTCTTCAATCTCTCAAATCCTTTATTGGCTTCCTTGGTCCATAAAAACTTTGTCTTAACTCCACCTTTAATGGTATCTAGGATAGGTGCACAAATTTCACTGAGTCTCCTCAAAAAATTCCTATAGAATTGGGCTAACCCATGGAAGATTCTCACTTTAGTCCCTATCTTAGGAGTAGGCCAACTGAATATGGCTTAAAATTTTCTCTTGTCCATCTTCAAGTCACCTTGGGATACTCAAAATCCTAGGTAGACTAGTTCTTGTTTCATAAACTCACTCTTTTCAAGATTTATGGTGAGCTTCTCCTCTTGTAACCTTTTCAACACAACTTCTAAGTGCTTCATGTGCTCTTCTTTTTTTTTGCTAAGGATGAGGATATCATCTAGGTATACTACCACAAATACCCCTATATAGTCTTTTAGGACTTCATTCATAACTCTCATAAAATAAATAGGTGCATTTGTAAGCCCAAATGAAATTACTAACCAATCATAACCCCTCTATGGTTTTAAAATATGACTTCCACTCATCACCCTCTTTCATTCTAATCTCGTAGTATCCACTTTTTAAGTCAATCTTTGAGAAGTACTTAGCACCCCCTAAGAAATCCATTAAGTCTTCTATTCTAGGAATAGGAAATCTATATCTAATAGTTATCCTATTTATTTCCTTAGAGTCAGTACACATTCTCAACTTACCTCCCTTTTTAGGAGCCAACATGACTGGGAAAACACATGGACTAATGCTCTTCCTTATCAGACCCTATTCCAATAGCTCCTTCTCTTTCCTTGCAACCTCTTTGCTCTTCACCAGTGTCATTTTGTATGCAGCCTTGTTAGGAAATGATGCCCTCGACACAAATTCAATTTGATGACTAATTTCTCATTTTGGTGGTAGTATAGCTGGAGTCTATTCACATATGATGTCTTAGAACTGATCTAACAACTGATTCACTTCTACAAGCGTAGGTGACTATTTAGGTGTCTCTTCCTCTTTTGGCTTCACCGAGATTGCATAGCCAATTCCTTCTTCCTCCTTCATGTCCTTGAGGAATTATTTCCCACTCATTAGTAGGGTATCCATTTCCACCATCTCCACTTTGTTGACGGGACTTTGTGACCAGCTCTACCAACATAGGATACATTGTCACTAGGTACCGGGGTACCGGCCAACTCTGCCTGAAGAGGTTTTTCAGAGAATAAATTCTCCTAGCCTCCTAGTACCTGGTAGTCGGGTCTCGACAGTGCAGGGGAGATAAGTTGGGAAGGTGACTATTGTGTGAGGGGATAGCTGGTTTTTACTCATCTTCTCAGGGATTTGAAATGGGATGAGGCTTCCTGCAAGCATTTAGACTTAGTAAATAAATTGCAAAAGATTGATCAAGGTTAGATATATGCTTCTACCTATAATTATGCAATATATATTCAAACATCAAACAATGCTCCTATGTAAGAAACTACACTAAATACCAAATACATAAAGAACCAACAATTCACATGCACTCAATAGCAAGGGGAGATAAGATCATTAATCTAAACTAAAACATAGGAGCGGAGGACATAAGAAAATATACTGCACAATAGATATTGTTTGTTAATTCCATAGATTAGAACAACAAAACACATGGCCATAAGATGTTCCTTCTCCTTTCATTAACTTGAAAATGTTCCAGTATCACTGGTGATTACATTCATGGCTCCAAGGGATCATTCTAAACTACTAAGAATAATTGAGCATTGAGCTCATGAAAATAACTGAAAATGAAGTGCTATGCTTCTATTACTTGCTGGGCTACAAAATCATCAATTTTACCAACCCTTGTTATGGTGTCGGACTTCTTATTTATACAAAAATTTTGACCTAAAACTAACCTGATGTAGAGTGCAACAGTGGAAGGTTTGATCTCCTTAGACCTTTGGTCCAGTTGCTCAAAATGCTAATACTTTCAATCAGACTCCAAGAACTATCTTGTCACCTTGCTCTGATTATGAAGCACCTCTAACAATACTAAAGAACAACTACTAAGTTCATAAACACAATTCTTGTAACTTGCCACAATGTTGGCTGGTCCTTTCCCTAAACAGGGCTACAAGACTAGAATTGACAAAATTGGGATTTCTAACTCAACCCCACACACAAAACCCAATCTAATGATGTAGTTTGAAGATGTTTGACAACCTAAGCATTTTCCCACAAGACCAAATTCTGATCTACTCCAGCACTCCAAGAATCCTCCAAGGTACACAGACCTAATAGGGCCCTAATAGGCTTGGTTTTCAAAGGAAGATCAATGAAATGGGTACATAGGCTGAAGAAAGGTCTTTGGATCACTTCAAGGTTGTTTGAGAACACCTAATCCACAATTGGATTGTTCAATTTGTGCATATCTAACACTGGATACTCAAATTCCTATAATTCAGGACCAAATACATCTAAATATTTGGCCTAGGGCTTGCAAGCATAAATCACTCCCTTCACTTTCTGTCCTACTACTTTCAGAATCTTAAAATACATTCCCAAGGCTTCCATATTCATTTGGTTTTGTGCAAAATGGATGGTATAGTCGCGCTCTATAACTCCATTTGCCCAAAACCCTGCTGGAACTAGGGTTTCCTGGGATTTAGGAGGAAAAACACTATAACTCTACACACAGACCTCCAAATCACCTCAGACCAAGTGCATTAGAAGGTTAACTTGATAGAGTATCTTTCCCAATCATTTAACTTTCACCCCCAATCCGTACAGTCTGTGCAAACTCGAAAAAATAGTATTTTTAATGCAAAAATAGTGAATTTTATTGATTTATAATAAAATCATTACATCTATCAACCTGTTCTGTTGGGAAGGTTGAATAACACTTATATAAGTGTGTTTCACCGATCAACTGCCTGAGATTCAGTTGTAATCAGTTGAAACTTGCTAATTACAACTTTTAAGCATATTTTGAGAAGTTTCTTAGCAACTTTTTGTTATTTTTACTAATCTTGTATATAAACAATTCCTAAGGACTCTAGACTATCCTAGGACCTTATTTAAGGTATAATAACCTATTTCCTAACATATCCCTAACTACTCTAAGCCAAATGTCCCATAGGTCCTAAGGACTCAAGGTTTATAGAGTCACCAATGAGCCTTAGGCCTTTACAAATGGACTTGTATCAACTTAATAACAACCTAAGATATGATGCTCCCTGTCATGAGTCATCTTAGTGGATATGAGCATAGTTCTATGTTCATGTAATTTCCTTGAATCACTGATTTGTTGGAGTGAACTGATTTGTTGGAGTGAGGAATTCTTATTTATACACAAATTTTGACCTAAAACTAACCTAATATAATTGTACACTTGCCAATATAATACATTATTCATGGATGGTACTACCTGCACCACTTATAATCACCTTGGGATATGCAGAGGTCTGACAAGACAGAAGAGGAAGATAAGAGGAGAAATCTAGAAGAATTGGTATAGAGAAGAGTGTAAGGGTATTTATAAAAGAAATATGATTGCCCTGGTAATCAAAGTTACATGCCTCATAAATGAAAATTGTGGCTCCCTGTCTTCGATGTGTACCAGGTAATTAAGGTGGGAGCGGTGCCTCAGGAGAATCACCTGGCAGAGTCATCTCTTCTACCTAACATGCCTTATCGGGATCACCTACCTTCTGACCCTTATTAACTTCTTGACAGTGATTGGTCGGCTCTGGGGAACCAAAATGTAGATAACTATGAATGAATAAAAAAATTCAGACCTAGAATTCTAGAGTCTGGGAGCTTACTCTCAAAGAATAAAGAATCTACAAAAATGTACCCTACTAGTGAAAATCTCCGAAGACCGAAGGACTTTGTTTTTCCTTGTTCTGTTTGAAGGCCTCCAAAATATGTCTGATTCCATCCCCATCTACGTCCTTGACACAGTCCTAGTGGTCATTGACAACCCTTAACTACCCATCAACATTGTTGGCCTCTTCCTTGAGTTTTGCAACCACTTTTTCTGCATCATGAGCTTGAAGCATCATCTTGGTTAATCATGAAATTTTCCCTGCATTGAAATCTCTAGAGGACTGGTATCGGGACTCCATCAAGTCATCAAATTTACTTCATACAAAATCTTCTGAAGCACAAGTTCCGGTTGTGAAGGGATCGACTTGCAAAACCCTTGTTACAAAGGATATATATGAAATTAAAGAATTCTAGACTTCCAGGATTCTATTTTTCAAGGTCACTACTGGTTTCTTTCTCACCCTAATTTTGAGACCAAGTCTGGATTGTTGGGCCTAGAGGAACCCAAAGGGTTCTCCCAAAATTCATGTCTCTGTAATGACTTCCTCCCTAAAGTTCATTATTTCTTCTAGTTTAGACCTCCACTCTTCGCACTTCTCTATTTATTTCTCCCATAGGGAGATGGCACCGTTCACTTGGATGATGATGTTATTGGCCTGATAGAGGTCCAAGAGTGTCACTGCTAGGAAATGCCTTACGACTATGATTTGCTTAGTGACCCACCCGTCCATAGCCTGTGCCTTCTTCTTCATGGCCATCAAAGTATCAATGTCACCCTGTGGGAGTGGTGTTCCAGAGGTGGAGGCTCCCAAATGGATCTTTTCCAGTGGATGTGTTAGTTCTACAAGAATCCTGGGGATATTTTCATTCTTTTCTCTTTCCTCCTTCAGCTTCTATGCCTATTTTTCATACTGGGCCTCGACAACCCAGGTAGCTTCTTTCAACAAGTTCAATTTGCCATATTTATCTCTCCTCCCCATACGAACTTCTATAATTGTGTATTCTTTAGCCCTTACTACTGTCACCTCTGCATCTAGGGTATGCGTTGCCACTACTGCGACTATACTTCCTCCCAGACTGGTCTGAAGGGTATGGATGGTCTGGGCCTTCTTAGGCTTCTTAGCCTCTTGGTTCTAGGCCATCATTTCAACCAGGGAGAGAGGGGAACTTGCTGCCACTGGGGCCTTTCTTTTTTGGGATTCCACCAGCCATTGTGGTGGCTGGGCAAGTCTTGCTACTAAGGCTTGGGCATTGGGGTCTTCTTTGGGGTCATGTGGTGTTTCCCTAGTATTCATAGTCACTTTCGACTCTTTTTCTTGTTCCCCAAGATTTCCTGTATCTTCCACCTTGGTGGAATTCACATCTCTGTCTCCAGGATTCCCCCCTTCTCCACCATCTGTGGTCTCAGTATCCATATTTTTGGGGTTATTCTCCTCATCATGTTGCTAATATTCTTCTTCAGTGTCATCTGTCGCGACATTCTCTTCCAAGGGCACATCTTTTGGAGGGGCTGAAGGTGTCTGGCCTAGATCTAATTGTTGGGCTACAAAGATCACCTTGTTGAATGCCGCACCCTGGGGCCTTTGATCACCCAGAGTAAAAGAAGGCATTTGGAGTGTGACAACCGGGGGTATGGTTTCTCCCATAGGTCTAGTTTTCCTAGCCATTGTCGGCTTCTCATCTTGTGTTTGCCTTAGTTTTGTCTCGGTCCCCAGGACAGGAGTTTCTTCCACATCTTGTGGATTTTATTGTGTGTCTTCTTGTTCCTTCTCTTGTTCTTTCTCCTGGAACTCTTTTTCCTGGTATACCTCTTCTTGTACATCGATCTCCTCCACTAACCACACCACATTGGCCTATAGGTTCACCAAGTCTTTTTCCTAGAAGAGGTCATCAAAATCATCATGAGGAGGGGAGGTTGCTAGAGGATCCTCTGGTTTAGGAAAAGAAGGGATAATTTCCACCTAGGGAACATTTGGCATCCCGGGACCTACATCCTTGCTTGACGGGGGATGGTCCACCCTTTTCTTCTTTCTTCTTATTTGTAGCAGGGCCCTTCCATTCAAGATAGCTGCAGTTTCATCCTCAATCTCCGTCTACCATCTTATGAGTGCTGCTGGTGAAGGGGACCTTGTTGGGAGGGAAGATCCCACCGGAGTAACCAAGAGACTGAGAGAAAGCTGGGTGCTCAATGTTTAACTCAGCTAGAATGATGCCTCGAGCTGAGTATGAATTTGATCCAAAATAGGGAGTGGAGCCAGGGGTGAAACCTGGGCCGGGGTGCCCTCCTTTTATTTCCCTTTATTTTTTCTCAGCCCAGCCACTCTGGAGGCCAAAGAGGACCCTGCAAAGTTGGACCCTAGCAGGTGCTCTTCTTGCACACTTGTGCAAAATAATCATGGCTACACTGTATGACACCTTGGGTGATGTCCTCAATTGTTAAAATCTCCAAGGTGTCCCAATCCACTGGAGGGAGATCCATCTTGTTGATCCCTTGTGACTTTTACGATGTGTCCTCCAAAGGCCCACTATCTGGAAAATCTTTTGGAAAGGTCTGAAGGTCAAGGATCTTCATCATCCCTTTAGTCATTCTCAAGTATTTCTGGCACTGAAGGTCAAAATCATCTTGGCAATCCACCCAAAAATCCTCCATGTGAGGCTCGTAGGGTGCAGACACTTAGGGAATTGCTATGCTAATCTTACCGAGTAGGTCAAAATTGTTTCTTGCTAGGTGGAACTCGGCCAACCCCAGACTTTTTAACTCATTGTTGTCCTCTTTGGACACTGCAGGGCTACAAGAATAGTTCCTGCAAGTGATCAGGAATGAGATGGAGGTAACCTTCTTCACTCCATAAAATACATAAAGTTCCAGGATTTGCCTATAGAACTCCAAAATAATAATCCTATCCCCACAATGCTTGGGGAGTAGGTAGGGCTTTCCGGAGAACCCGGTCACCCGAATGTAAGAATGTTGCTGAAATTGAATAAATTAATTGCCATAACAATTCACCAAGGTCATTTCTTCCTTGGATAGCCAGTACCCGGAATCCTAAGTAAGTGTCAAAATGTTGTGGTAAGTGAAGGTGTCATTTACCTGGCAAAAATTGTGGAAGCTGGCTTCCCATTGAATTTGGAGAAAATTGTCCCACAGAGCATTCTAGTCGGGCTCATTCCCAAGTATACCCACTATTTGAAAACCATGGAGTGTGGGTCTATGTTCTGCCAATGCCCATAATATATACAAAGTCACGTGGAATTTTGATGTCCGCTTGACATTGTTCAGCTGAAAGTCCACATGGTTGGCGATAATAGTCACCCAGTAAAAGGTCTGTCCATGAGTGGTGATGTAGTATTGAAAATAGTACATCCATGCTAAAAATTCCCTGGCATGGGGTTCCCCAAAGATCCTGCATAAAAAGATGATCCTCGCCTGTACACATTCCTTGAAATCTCCGTGGGAGATCTCCAATTTCATTTTCATATAGTCCTTCCTCGGGGACTTCAACTCGTGTGAATTGAGATGCTGCCAGGCAAGCTGTGGGACTTCTCAAACTCCTTCAATGATGTGTCTCAGGAGATGATAGTAGCATTTCTAAACTGGGGGATCCCCAGTCCCAAAGCAAAGGTGGTGGCATCAAGAGTTACTATGGTTGCTGGGTAATTCAATGGGAGGGAAGCAACAAGCAAAACAACCCGTGTGGGTGTGTTGTAGTGATTCACCAAGGAGAGAATCAATTCTGGTGCTTGCACTAAGTAGGAGAAAAAAGAGGCTTCTATAATGTTGGAATTAGCCACGTTCTTTGCCATGTTATCCCTGACAGATCACTGTTGATACATTACCCAGACAATGCCCTATAGTTTTGCCCATGATCTGACCTCTGTGTCGGTAACAATATAAAGTTTGGATTCCACTTTGGATCCCACAAGGATGCCATCCCTTAGGTATTTGGATGTTAACAGGAGCTTATCCAACATTTTCTCTACCCTTGTCTTAGTGGCCTTCCAGGTGGAAGTGGTCGAGAGTTTCAGACTTCCAGGAGGAGTTGTTACCTTAGACATTGTTTGTTGGGTGACCTAAAACCTACAAGATTGGACAATTGTTAATATGTGTGATAAAACATAAAGTAATTTCACATACTTCAGAGAGTTCACAACCATTTCACACTTGTTCAAAATATGTTAGCTTGCATCAAATCCCATAAATATAACAAATAACAACTTACTTGGAATTTGATCAACACCCATGGGTTCCGGTGATTCTGGCTCATGTTACAACTGGGATGAAGGCCCGAGGACTTCTCAGCACCTAGAACCCAGAAAAACTAGATGTTATTGAAATAACCGGGCAGCGAGCCGTATTGGGCTGATGTGGGTTGTCACATTGTCAAGCAATAAATGACATAATCGCACTTAATGGTGACATATGTCTGGACATAGATGAATTGAATTCCAGTTGGGATAGTTGTTTTGAATGCTCATACATGGGGGAGTTTAATCCTGCCATCAATGTTGAAATAATGGAGGAGAGAGAAAATTGCCATAGCCTGAATAGGCGAGGTGTCAAGTTTGAACTAGGCAGAAACCTGGTGGGCAAGCTCAAAGCTTGGGTTCAACAATGTGGAGAGTGCGGAGAACTCACCACATGATGGGTTGGACATGATATAATGCACAAACCAACTATATAGATACCCTAACTAGTCGAAGCTACACAGGGAGCCGAAGAATGACAAATTTACATACCAGACAACTAACTAACCTATAGAATACTAACAATTTATAGAGAAATTACAACCATTTACATAATTTACAATGATTTACACTATTTATAGGGATTTACAAAGTGTACACAAAATACAACATGAGGAAGACAAACAATCTTCCTGCGAAGCCATCCCACCAACGGGAGGCGACGACAAACCATAAGACAAAAATCAAACACAACAAATGACAGAAATAGAGAGAGAACCAGAAGGGCCTATCTTTAACTCTAGGAAATGTGGGGGAAGGGCACAGGATAATGGATAATGGAAGCATGCATGAGTTCAAACACCAATTGTTAAACACTCAAAGAAAATGCACTAAGCCCATTGGTAATTTTCAAAAATCACACTTAATCTCTCTTAATTCACTCAGGGTTATTTTTTTGTAGTAAATGTAAAAATGACAAGTGAAACCCCATTTATACCCTTAGGTGAAAACACATCACTTCCTTTCACAAGTCCCAAGAAAAGGCAAACCTCTAGACTTTGGGCTCGGGGATCCCATACAATCACACCCTCTAACAAAAGAGGAAGTAGTGGTAAGGAATCCTAGAGTCTAGAATCTAGCTGGCACAAAGAAACAAAACACTCTGGGACTGGGTCTCGGAGGGAGAGAAACCAAAAATAAGAAAAAAGTAGCCCCGCGGAGGCAAAGGCCAAAGGGAAACAATAGAAAAATAAAAAAGGACAAAAGAAAAAAGGGGGACCCAACATTTTTCCAACAAAATGTAGGGATGGGTATGCAAGGAATAACACATTGTTTCTTCCTCTATCAAAGACTGTATCTTATAAGTTACTCCATTCTTGAATGAGTACTTATTCTCCTTGCCATGGTGAACTGTCTCCCTGTCATATTGCCATGGTCTTCCAAGAAATAGATGACATGCATCCATTGGTAGTACATCACAAAGTATCATTTCTTGAAACTTTCCAATAGTAAACTCAACCCACACTTGTTAATTAACCAATATATTCTGCCCCTTATTCAGCCAAGTTACCTTGTAAGGACACACATGAGGAATCTTAGCCAACTTTAGCTTCTGCACTGCTTCCTCTAAGATCACATTATTAGTAGATCCAAAGTCTATTATAACTCTGCATACTTTTCCAAGTATCTTGCATTTGACCCTAAAAAGAGCCCTTCTTTTCTTGTGTTCATCCCTGGTAGGTTCTTTGATCAAAATCTTCCTAAGCATGAGGTTCTCTCCCTTTTCTAAATCAAAAATTACCTTTGACTGTTTAGCCATGTCCTCTTCTTGCACATAAGAAACCTTCTTCTCACCTTGTGAAGATGTTGGTTTATCTGGACACCTATAAGAAGGGTGACCCAATTGGCCACAGTTATAACACTTCATTGAAGCAAATTGTTAGCTTCTTCCAAATCCACCCGATCTTCTTCTTCCACCACTATGAAAGCCTCTACCTCTATTATATTCTCCCCTATTATTGGACTCATTGTTTTTTTCAACAAACCTATAGTCTCGTTGGCTTCTGGTATCATTGTTCCTTCCACTACAACCACCTCTATGTCCTCCTCTAGAGTCTCTAACTGTTCTTCTTTGACTATAGTTGGAATCTTGTTTCTTTCTGAGTTTTTATTCCACCTTAAGGGCCATTTGTAAACACCCATGGATAGAAGTTAAAGTAAATAGGATTAAATCTTCTTGTATGTTCCACCTTAAGGGCCATTTGAAAACACCCATGGATAGAAGTTAAAGTAAAGAGGATCAACTCTTCTTGCATGTTCCACCTAAGGCCATTGAGATACCTAGCCACTTTAACTCTTTCTACCTCTTGCACTCTTGACTTAAGGCATTGTTTTGGAACTATTCAGTATAGGATGCTACATCTAGATCTTTTTGTCTTAGATTATGTCTCCTTTTGTGCATTTGGATGTCATAATACTCTCGTAAGTAGTTCTCTTTCACCTTAGCCACCATAGATTTCCAATTTTCTATTGGCTTCTTCCCTTCCCTTTCTGTTTCTTCCTGCAAGAACTTCCAGCAAGTTAATGCTTATCCTCTTAGCCTTGATTTAGCTATCTTTACCTTTTTTCCTTTGTGATCCCATCACATTCAAAATGGTTTTCCATACCCTCAATCCATTCCATCACTAACTCTGCATCTATTTTTCTAGAGAATACTAGAATGCCTTCTAGTGCTTTGCCACTTAATGCCTTGGCAGCCTTGAGGAAGGGTTCCTTAAGTAATGTAGGGTCAGGTTCTGGTTCTACCTCCTCTTCAACTTGACTTTTTCCCTTATCTTTATCCTCTCCTATATGTTCTTCCATCTTGCTTGTTGTCTGTAAAACTTATGCTAACTTTAGCTTCATCTCCTCCATAGCTTCTTCTAGAAGTCTATTCTTGACTTATTTCTCTGAAAAGTCCCTTGCCAATTTTGCATTGGTTACCATGGCAATTTCTTCAATGGATTCACTTCTCTTTTTCATACACTATCCACTTCCCAAGCCTTTTAATGGCTCTGATACCACTTTGATGGGGATCTCTTACCACACAAGGAGTCTTACTCCAACTAAGACCTTTCTTTGGTCTTCCTAGGGTATCTTTCTCTACAATATCTAGAGGACAAATCTATGATCCCCTACTTCCCTTAGAACTCACCACCAACTTAAATTCACTCTGCTATCCCTCTCAATTAAACAATGCACCCATAGGCTCCATTGAGCCTCCATGCTCCCAATCTACTCTTGGAAATATGAATGGGATCCCTAACCATTCCTAGGTAACTTTCAACCAATTCTGATCCACTTGGATGGATTCTTTTTAAGGTTTCTAATTGAGTTCATACTTTTCAAGATTTTAGGCCTTGTAGCCTTTTTGGCCTAATTAGCCTTCCTAAACACTGAAATCTTGGATTTATTGAAAACTATCTTTAACAACCCTTTGAACCAATTATGTATTCTTCATAGGTCCAACCAAGGCTCTAGTATTTTCTAGGTTTTCGACCTCCACCCTGTCCATACATATGAGCTTCACCAAACCCCTATTTTAAGGGTTTTAGGAGCATGTACACCAATCTGAGTTCTTTGTCTGTACAAAGTGTTCCAATCAAATCCAATATCCTTCTCCTTGCATTCATCTAACAAGGATACATATCCTTACATTATCCCACCATTGATTGGTTCTAACCAATCCAATTAGAAAGCTCTCTTGCTACTGTTTTGCACAAGCCTCTAACTAGAATGCCTCTGTACTCTCTTAGGGCTTGTTGCCAAAATTATTTCCCCTACACACAATGAATCCAAAAACCATATTTACACTATATATAGGGTCCCCTACTTTATTTGAAGTGTCCATAGTTTTGCAACCATGGGAACTCAAGTGGGACTCATATTTATAAAGATAGGTCCAGAACAAGACAGTGAACTAGTAAAACAAAAATAATTTACAAAATGATAACTAGAAGTTGAAAAATACCAACTTAGCTCCAAAAAGAACAACTACATGAAAAAACACAAAGTCTCAGTGCATTAATTCATTCCATTCAATCCATTAAAGTTCTGGATGATGGCTCTGTCAGAAAATACAGTCAAATTCTTTGGTTCTAAACACACAGTCTGTACACTAACACAACCAACCCTTAGATTAGGTTTTTTTTTTTACCTTAAATAGGTTATCCCTTTGTGTTCAGACCCTCAAGTCAGGATTTGGGAACCATTAAAGCCCTTTCCTAGTTTTTAGGAAATGTTATCATGACAACTTTGTAAAGTTGCAAAGTTGTCATGTGCAACTTTTACATCTTTTGCTCTTTTGACAAACCACTATCGTCAATGTTTCAATTTGAATCTAAACCATTACATAAGACCTTAAAACACTTAAAAAATTCAAAATCACAGGTGTCACTCCATTTTGGAGTCTTTGTCAAACTTTGACCCTTTGTTGTCTTTCTAGTACTTAAACTCTTAGATCCTAATTGATCACACCAAACACTAGAATCTAACCACTCTTAACACTAAAAACACACCAAAAAAACCTTGGGACTTTATACTTAGTCCTTATTACCTTGGTTTTTGGCTAAAACCACTTACAAGCCAAAAATGCTTGAAGATCTTCATAAGACCTTAAGGTGCTCCTGCGCCACTTTCTTACCAGTTCCAATGCATGGGCAATATCTCACTGAGTACACGCCATTATATACATGATATATAAGACTAGCAAAAGTAGATGAATACAAAAGAGATTTATTTTCTCCTTTTAGGCTCTTGTATCTTGGGACAGATGGTTGAGGATAAACAAAAATGACCAACTAATAAAGTGCTAAAAATCTTTTATTTTCCATACCAAACTTTTCCAAATACTTGTTAATATACTTATCTTAGAATAAAATAAATAGATATGTAAATAGTAATAAGATACACATGAACCTATAATTCAGATCAATAATATCACAAAGGAACAAGTAATATGTAGATAGATATGATTGTATAATTAATGTCAATAATCATATAAAAATTCCATATGTATCATAATGTCAGAAATATAAGGTAAGATAAAAATATTTAGTCATGGTTTGAACAATATAATAAGAGAAAACAAGGTGACTCATATCCTAAAAAATGAAGATACTAAAAAAGTGATAAAATTCAAAATGCTAGATAGGAAAGCTTGAACATATGTGCATGCCATGGATGATATAATCATATAAAATATAATGAGGATGTCACCATTAATATATTACTTATAATATATGACATGCATAATGATAATAAATTGAAATACTAGCCTGTAATATACATATTAATAACAATAAGAAAATATGAGAAGTTTAACATATAGGGGATGTTTCATAAGTTGGTTCCCAAAATATAAATTTAAAAAATAAACCTCTATTTTTTTCCAACATAAGAATATTCATTTATAATATTTATATAATTATACAACAGCCAAAAAATCTATAACAAAGTACAAGAAGAAATGATGCACAAGCATTCAGGTTCACATGCGAGTTTTTTCCTCGATCATCAAAAACAATATTTCCTTTTTTTTGTTTAATTTTTTCATTATTGCATCACCAAAATATATTTTAATACTTTTGTATATGGAAAGTGGTAATTTGCATTCAATTCTTATCTTAGTCTATCCATTGAAATGACCAAATAGAGAGAAAAGCCACTAAATTTTTGAAATATAACTAGTAAATCTTTATTTACGAATAAATGATTAATTGGTTTAATTTTGTACTCATTTTATAATATAAAATAGAACATCAAGGTGTTTTACATGGTGAATCAATGTTGAACGCACATTTTTGAAGGAAAACTAATATTGTACTTCATCTCTTTCAAGAATTTCAGAGGTCAAGTTATGGAAAATGAAAGATAATATTTGGGTGCCCGCCAAAGCATTAAGAATATATAAAATGTAACCTCAAATAGTTTTTGTACGATAAGTAAGAAAAAACTTGTTTGAAGAGAGGATTTGCATATGGCTGTAAATGATTGCCAGAAAAATGTAGGAAATTAGATCTCCAAAAGGAGAGAAATAGATGAAATAGAAGAATTTATTTCAAAGTGTTTTGGTCAAATTTATTACAGCCAGAAGAGTTTTATAATGATGTTAAAAATATATTTTGAAAGAGTAGTGAATCTATGAAGGTTTAAAAATATAAAGGCATGAATTGCCTAGAAATAGTGTAAATATTCTTAATTTTATTTCTTGTTAAAATCCTCCATGGGTAATACCACAATAGTGGGTTACACTTTTCGGGAGGAAGGAATTCGCCCCAAAAAGCGTGACCCACTAAAAAATGTTAGATACTTTCGATCGGAACAACTAAAAACTTTCGATCGGAAGTGAGTAACTTCTGATCGAAAGTACCCAAAATGGGTACTTTTGATCCGAAGTTACTTTCGATCGAAAGTACCTAGTTACTTTATATCAAAAGTAACTTGGTTACTTTTGAGCGAAAGTAATTAGGATTATTTTGGCGGAATAAAACTCGCCGAAACAGTCATTTTGACTGTTTCGGCTGGGTTGAAAGTGACAGAGAACAGTGGCTTCTGTTTTATCAAAC
>MU227057.1:228655-271564 GCA_018584345.1 Thuja plicata
ACCCAAAATGCATAATTAACTACTAAGAGACTAAATTGAAACACACAGAGAGAGAGAGAGAGAGAGAGAGAGAGAGAGAGAGAGAGAGAGAGATGTGTACTTGTTTGGGATTCTGAAGGTTGTACTTGTTGAGCCTGTTGACCCTGCAATGACCCTTCTCCAACTTCTAAA
Organism: Thuja plicata; assembly: GCA_018584345.1. Classification (NCBI taxonomy): domain Eukaryota; kingdom Viridiplantae; phylum Streptophyta; class Pinopsida; order Cupressales; family Cupressaceae; genus Thuja; species Thuja plicata. The sequence continues at coordinate 228,827 of MU227057.1, forward strand.
GGTTGGGCTTGTTCACCTTGCAATAACCCTTCTCCAACTTCATAAGGTTGTGCTTCTTGAGAATTTCCTCCATGCAAAGATATAATTAGGTCTTCTTTATCAAATTAGGTATTGCAATATCATGCTTACATGTTTCATTAAGACAAACAGAGAGATAAAGAGATATAGACATGTACCTTGTTTATTCTGATAATATCTTTCCCGAGCTTCTTCACGTAGTCTGTGTTCAGTATCTACTGAATAATGTTGTGCACTCTTATTTAGCCTTCTCTTCTTATTTCCCATCACAAGTTGTAGAATTGTCTTCTTTTTCCAAATTGCAAAGTATTTTGTGAATTTTGAGATAACAAGATCACAAAAACATATATTTATTTATATGTAATTGTTATGTACCCGAAACGACACCAAAGAGGCCAACATGGGTTTCTATCAAAATTCATCTTTGACTTTCGATAGAAACTATATACTTTCTATCGAAAGTTCTTTGGTAAACTTTGGTGAAATGCCAAATCATGAAACTAATTTTGATAGAAAGTAGTTTTGATTGAAACCAATTAGTTTTGATCGAAACTACTTTCTATTGAAAGTAGTTTCTATCAAAACCCTTAAAAATGATGCCATCTGCAAAGGTCCACAACAATCTGCAGTTTTCAAGGCTTCAAGGCTCAAGCATGGGGCTCAAATGAAAGAATAGGGACACCTCCTTTTGCATCACCCAAGTAATTTAAACGAGATTTCTAACGAATATAGATTTGACAAAGTTTGAATTAATTAGGTCTATGTTTTTTGACTTGCATCAGATGTAGGTTTTTTAACAAATATAAACCTCCAGGTTTGATGTTCAATGAAAAATAGTAGAAAATAGAATTTTTTTTTTGAAAAATAATAGTGCCCTCCAGTTTTGAGTCTTCTTTCTATCAAAAAAAAAAAAAAGAATTTCGATAAATACACAACAAGTTATCAGTTACGCAATCAAGGTATGTCAAAATTACAGTTGACTCTACTTCAAATGTTCATAAAATATGCAATAATCATGATAATGTCATCAAACCAATTGCATTCCCTCCGTATGGATGTTAAAAAATCAAATTCAAAAGAAGCACATTGATATATATTTTAGAAAATTTTTTTTGTTGTACGAAGTCATTGTACCTTTTTGAAAAAGACGTTTTCAACAAAATAGCAGTTTTAGTGGGAGAAAAAAAAAACCATTAAAATCAATTCAAAAAAAAATAAAAAATAAAATATTTAGAATCTAGACAGAAAATCCTAAAATACTCTAGTTTACTTCATCTTCCGATTTCAAACAGTTTAATGACAATATGCATCCGAATGTGAAAGTTTTTTCTCAAAATGTAGAGTTCAATGTCCGTTTAGGCAAAAAAGTGTAACCCACTATTGTGGTATCGTCCCCATGTATATAATTATTCTTAAGGTATTTTTGGCATGAATTTATAAATGTAAGTTTCAATAAAAATATGTTTCATATATTTTGTTCTCATATAATAGATTAGATGACACGTTAAGGCTAGAAAATTGGGCAGTTTGATAAGATTGCAGAAGCTTGATTGCATCAATTTGTATTAGAGCCAATTTGTTGCATATGATGTGTGGAGTTTGATATTGTGAACAAAATCCTTACATGTTATGTGGGTGAATTTTTTTTGTTAGGATTTTGTGTGCCTAGAATGCATTGACTTTATTTATTCGAGAAATATTTAGAGATATAAGAGAAGAGAAAGATCGCTAGAAAATGTCTCGAGGCTATGAAATAAATGGTTTATGAGATCATGTTGGATTCCATCCAATTGATATAAATCTCAGTAGAAGGTGTGAAAATATCCTTAACTATGCAAAAGTTGGTACTGGGGGTTTTGATAGGTACATCTTCAACAGTCTTTGTTGGGTAGAGGATACTTGTTGGGTATGAGTTTATTGCTAGGAGAACTCATAATTAAGAAGGAACATGTGAGTATTTGATTATTTCTTCAAAAAAGAGGATCAAATGGGTGATGAAAAGATTTGTGAGAATTTTTTTCTAGGAAAAGAATCCATCCAAAATATTTAAGAGACTTTTTATGAGTTGTTTAAGATCAAGGAAAGAGTGGATGCATTGGGGAGGTCTTATTTTCTAATGATGTCTCAAAGGTAGTAGAGGTGGATGATGCAAAAAACCACCATACATGTGACAATCAAATAGAAAAAGAGGCTAAACTACTAGACATTAAAGGTAATATATTTGGTGAAGAAATCAAATAAGATGAACAATATTATGAGTTTTTAGTGGAGATATATCTATTGAAAGGCATGGAGAAAATGAATAAATAAGTTTCAAAAAAGGCTGAGATGATGGACTTCAAGGGTCTATTATTTGAAAATGATATTAGTGAAGATGATGATTTTGTCTTCAAAGAGGGGATTATAAGAATCAATAAGTTATTATAAGGTTATACTAAGGAGATGGTGAATGAGATTGTATAGTACAGACAATTGTTTGTGAAGGCTTAAGAATATTGATAATAGAGGATGACAATGAAGAAAGAGTTACAATAGTAGATGAAACTAAAGTATATATTTATAGTTCAGGTATTCTTACCCTTCAAAGACTCAATTATGTCTGACTTTTTGTATGGTTTGTATGGAAATAACTCACCATTTTTCATTAAACCAATGCAGAAAATGCAGTAATGACCGGTGGTGCTAGGGTTTCAGGAGGAGAGGGAACATAGAGGTGAGGATAGAAATGCTGATGAGGGAGGCTTGGCTTGCGGGGAAACCCTGGCTGCGGACGATACTATGGAGAAGGTTGTGGAGCGGGCATCCTCTGCTGTGTTTGGGGGGGGGGGGGNCAGTTGTGTTCCTTCTCACCTTGCGGGGGTCGATAAGAAATCAACAAATTAAACTCCTCCCTCTCTTCTTGCTGGGTCTGTGTGGTTTGAGTCTGTCATCTTTGATGGTTCTTGCAAATGGGAGATGGGTAGATCACGCCCTATTCCAAATCTCTATTTTACGTTTGGAACAACATTCATTATTCTAAGAATGTGCACCCTCATTGTCCTTGGTGCCATGGACTCTGGTGTGGGAAGACCCTCATAGATCTCTGTGGAAGAATTAGGGGCAGAGCATATGGTGATTAGGAGAGTTGTCTATACTTACGAGATGCCTCCCCATTTATCCCAATGGAATCTTCTCTATTCTTACCACCCTACTCATGGTAGAGGGGATATTTTGGCTGTGGAAGAGATTCCCAGAAGTAGAGGCAGTGAATATTTTGGATGGTGGTTTTCTCATTTCGTGACGGTAGAATGGCTGGACCTTACTTGGGTAGTTTATCTCTTGTCCTGTTTCATTGTGTTGACTTTTGTTTATTTTTTTATCTCCTGTTGATGGAAGCTTTATGTTACAGGGAGGAACCCCTTTTTTTCTTATTTCCTCTGCACTATACTCCTATCGACTTGGAGTATAACCCTATTGAGGTGGGTGTCTTTCGTGTGGTTCCTTGGAGGTGGAGTCTTACTTCTCTTCAGTTCTCTTCTCCTTCGCTTCCTGTTGAGGTGGAAGATTCTATTGAGGTGAAGGCTCAACCTATCAAGGTGAACTACGGCTATTGGGAGGAGATTGCGGGTAGTGGTGTGTGGTCGCCTCTTTCATGTAGCCACATGAAAGCTTGCTGGAAATGGTTGGGGGTTAGTTTATTGAAGACTGAGTAGATTGTGTTGAAAAGCTAGATCAGTGTTGGAGGTACCCCTTTGGTGCTGGAGGAGATCAAATTTGTCACTAAAGAGGAGGAAGAGGGAAATTGTGATTTCCCCACATTTTTTCCTTTGTGTTGTTTATTGTGTGTGGTTGGCTGGTGCCTGCGGATGGATGCTGAAAGTTTTTAAGGTCCCATTCTTGAGGCTAGTTGTTTTTGGTTTTGGCCTAAGGCTGGGTTTAAGGCTATGATGCTCTTTGGTGTTGGTATTGTTGGTTTAGGGATCCATGTTAAAAAAATGGAGTTCTTGATGGGGAGTTTTAAAACTCTAGCTAATTTAATGGTGTAAGGCTTTTCCTTGTTCTTTGGGCAGCTGGGGTTTTAGAGTCTCATCTTGGCTAGTTGCTAGAAGTTTACTGCCCTTGGTATGCTAATTTGTAATTTTATTTCTTTAGCAGAAGTTTCATTTTAGACCGGTTTTAGATTCCTACCAAAATCTGCTTGTAAAGTGTTTCGAGGCCCCTTCCAAACCTGCTTTTACCCAAATCAAAAACTATTTAGTATATATTTATTTTTTTAGAATTTTTTTTATGATGAAGGTAGATGTGCAAAGAATGAGGTAAATAGTGTTGCATTACAACTTAGTCATTTATTGGACATGAAGATAATGGATTTGGTAGAAAATAAACAAGATATATTATCATAGATTATAATAGTAGAAGCATAATGGATTGCATTGATTGTAGATATTTAAAGGACACTAGAAATTCCTTTCTTGTTGAAGGAATAATATAATAGAGTGAAATTAAAGTTATAGTACATGTTGAGAAGGTAAAACCTAATTTTATTGTTTTTAAAAAATATATAAGTAATGTGGATTTACATGGTGTAAACACGGAGGAGGAAGAAATATATATTGCAGAAACAATTTTGTTTCCTTCTGAAATACTCCATTAATATAATTTGTTTAACGTACTATTTACCATTAATGTATAGAAGAAATTTGGAGTAAAAATATGTTTAAAATGTTGTTCACATATAGTGGATAAGATGACTTGTTAAGGTTGCAAGATTCTATATTTTGATAAAAACCCCTAATTGTATCTTCATCAAGATAGTATCATGAGCCAAATTACATATGTTCTTAAATTCAAGTATAAAAATGATCCCCTAAATATTTCCTAGAATGAAGGAAAAAAACATAAGAACCATTTAAAAATGAACTCAATGTATATTGATCATTCATTATATGTTTATTATTTACATTTTGTTTTTCACAAGTATGTAAATTATAGTTTCTTATAGGCAAAAATATATGCAGCCTCCTACTTTTAATAATTACATACATTGTACCACATATGATGTTTCCTTTGTAGCTCTAACAATTTAAGATATGAATGCATGCAATTTTTTCACTTTTATTTTTGTAGGGTCTTTTGAATTTTATATTCTGGTATGTTGTCCTAATTTTCTATCTATTATTATTCTATATGCATGAATTGAATACATAATCCATTTTGACATATGGTGGTGCCTTGTATGTTTTTTAATAATTGTATCCAAAATAAACCTACTTAATATAGAGAACACCATATATGACTATCTAGAAACAATAGTAATTTCACCCTTGTAAACAAGTTGTATGCTTTAATGTTGAATATCCATCATTGCTTGATATTTTTATGATCATGCATGACAAAGTGATAATATAAATAATTCAAAGAAGGAATAATACATCATATAGTATGTAATTTACCTAGCGTAAATTATAAAGATAAAATAATGCATTCCATAGTCTATTTCAATATCATGCTATTTATTTAGGTGAAATATTTGAATGCCTATATGTTTTCTTTTATTAAAAACAATGGTTTAAGAATTACCCATAGATACATTATGTTTACAAGCATGATCAATAGTTTGAAAAAAAATATGGGGATGAATGTATAAGTGATCTACATGGGAAAACAATTGGAATTGGATATTCATTCAACTTAGAAATATCTTACCAAGTCCAACTAGTGATATGCTTTCTCACTTGCATGTATTTGTTATTCGATAAAATTGACACCATGTGATGTGTTTTATCACTTGCATGTATTGGTATTTGGTATTTGGTTTTAATCTTGGACCTTCAACTACAATTTATAGATGAAATCCATCAAATAAATCACCTTTGAAAAGATAAGTGATGACCTTATATGAGAGTATATTTTTGATGAAAGTAATAGGGTGCATGTTGAGGACAATTTTTCTTCAAACACATAATATTTTAATCTATTTAGCAAATTAATTTTTTTTTAAATGTAGATGCTTTGTAGTTTTGAACAAATTTTAAATTTAATAATATTATGAAAAAATTAATTACCGTAGAATAGATGCCATAACACAAGTATTTTAAGATTTCTTCCTTAATGAAATTATATTTTACTACTAATTATGATAGTGGTAAGGGTCATATCCCTCATATCCATATCAAAGTTATAAACAACATTACAAAGTCCAACCCACTCAATGAGAATTTATTGACTATAAGATAATTATAACTCCTATGTTGAAATAGACACAAATATAATGCGGGTTTCTCTAACTTTTAGTAGTGTGTCAAAATATGTATAAAACTCCAATCAATAAAGTAGTAACATTTAAAACAACTTGATTATAAATAACCTATGATACCATCCCTTAAGGTTTATTACACTTAATCAATAATGGGATTCAAAATGCTCAAAGGAATGATTTGATAAGACCAGAGTAATCTTGGTTGAAAGACCTATCTTATAATTTTACTAATGTAATGTATTTTATAGAGGCTGTAAATACGTTCTTTTTCTTAAAGTGACATTAAATATACCCTATATATAGGAGGTGGAAATAGGTCTATATATATTAAGTTCTCATTATTTTTTACCAACCTTCATTTAGTTGATTATGGCTTGGCCATGATTTGTATATCCCACGAGAGAAGGAGAAGAAAGTATCGACATTAAAGGTTTATAAACCTCCTTATCTGAAATAAACCTTAATGTATCTCATATTTAATATATTTAAAAAGACTCAAATATTTCTTTGTCATTGATTGACATGAGTGAACATCTAACAAGCATGGAAGTAATTTTGGAGTTTACCTAGCTCGTAGTATCCCCCTTAGTGAAATCATTCCTTAAAACCACCACCATCACCTCCATCACTTTGTCCTCTTGAAAATAAACCTTTCTCACTCTATACTAGGATTTAGCTTTTGTGCACCACTTATCTCATAGTAGATTGCAATTGTAATGGTGACTCCATGACATGTTGAACAACATAATGAAGACAACCATGTGAGAATGATTTGACATATTTTACTTCCTTCACAAATAAGTTATCTACATGAGCAATAATACATATAGATATTCATTAAAAACTCAACATCCTTACATACTTCACCATTTTAATATTTGAATAGGAAGCATAATACTATTAAATAATTATATAAAAATTTATTAAAAAATCCATCAAAACATCAAGTTCAATTGTATTTCTTATGCAATTTTAAAAAAAATTAAAAAATTTCTAGTTGTTAGGTTGTTCATACACATGTTTTTGCATCCATCATTATTAGGAAATAAGGTTAATTTGAAGATATTTTCTTTTAAACCAATTTAATCATGTTATAATTTGAATAAATTACATTTTGAAAACTAAATAATATAGCACACATTTTTTTTTTTACACCATGTTCATATTCTATCGACAAGTATTTTGAAATATTATCTCAAATACAAAACTCTAGCTTTTATATTAAAAATTACTCCTTTATTTTATTTTCAACTCTTATTAAAACTTGTATTCACCCATATTTAGATTAATTGGCGTGCTATTAATGTGAAATACAACATACATATCAGCACAATGATTTTTTCTTGGGACAAATATAAAACTATATGATTATCATCAATGAAATCAATTTAATAAATTTTAGATTTATGCATATCAATATAATTTCATTAATGTGTACATATACCTCAAATAACTTTATAATAATCAGAAAATAATCCTTAACATAAATTTGAAATACAAGTTTTGGAATATCAATTAAGAAATATGAATCATATTAATATTGACAAATTTTAAAGACTATATTAATTTTTTAATGAATATCTTATAGTATTTACAAAATTAAAATTTTAGAATAATGGCCATTTCGATGTTGAGGAACGTGGTTTCCCTCGAGCAAAAAATATTCTTTTGTCCGCCTATCAAGTGGCCAACTGTTTAGGTGTGGACTTTGGTGCCATCACAAATCGTTCTTGTTCCCTTAAAATGACTCTTTTCGTTTGTATCTTTAAAGATGCTCATTGGGTGGAGCTCATCGCACAAGGTAAGATCGGCGTTGAGAGTGTCGCTCCTTGTTCCTATGTTACGAGACAAAAGCAATTGAACGTAAATTAATAATTAGTTGGTGCTGATTATAGAAAGTGAATGTGAATAGAGTTAAGAAAATTTAATTTTAAAAATAATGTTGTTGAATAGATTTAATTTATATTTTGACATGTCTTTTATATACATTTCATTTAAGAAAATAGTATTTTATTCATATTGTTGTTAACTGATCTTCCCATTCTAGGTTATTTCTTGGGGCAAGGATTTATTTTAGGATATAAAATCTAAAATCCATTTACTATATAGTTTGTTGTGAAAAGCTTTTAATTAGTTGTGATACTAACTACCATAATTATACAAAAAAATATTAATCCTCCAACAACTATATAGATGTAAATATACTAATGCATAATCATTTCATGATTTTTGTTCAAATCTTTGTTTTAGTTCAATTTTGTTCATCACTTTCATCTTCTTCTTCTTCTTGTATGGTATCAAAGTTTATTATGCTAGTGCATTTTGTTTCTATTTGAAAAGATTGTAGCCTGCCCTAAAAGTGGAAGTGGGAAGCTATGAAGAACTCCATGTGTTGCCAAGACGTCGCCTACAACATTGATATATTTTTTCATTGTTGGTTTCTCTAGAGAAGAAAGATTGTGATATCATGTTTGGACTTCTAGTTTTTCCATAATCTAAAAGATGATGTTATGTAAGAGTGAGATCATTGAAGAACTGCCAGATTTTGATATTGATGATGAATATATTGAAGATTCAATTAACTTGTTAAATTGTGCAGAGGCCAACACTTCGAAGATAAATATAGATATAGTATAATATTGTTAGATTCTTAATAGTTTAAGGTGCTAGTAGATCATAGAAACTATAGCTCATTGGAGTTAAGAGATATATATGTGACGATTGATGCTTAATATTTTAAGGGATATTTGTAATATGAAAGTTTAGAATTATACATTTACAAGGGTGATTACAAGGCCCTGTTTGTTTGCTGGAAGATGGCTGGAAGATGAAAATGGGAAGATGTATTTTTGTACAGCCAAATTCTCATTTTGGACCAAAATGAGAATTTGGCAAATTCCACAAAAAAGGTGGAATTTGCCAAATTCTCATTTTGGTCCAAAATGAGAATTTGGCCGTACAAAAATACATCTTCCCGTTTTCATCTTCCAGCCATCTTCCAGCAAACAAACGGGGCCTAAGAGATTTTATATTCAAGTGGTGTTAAATGATGTTGGGAACTTGGAAGATAGCTACATATGATTATTTTTGCAGTTGAGGAGCAACTTGATGCTTATTGGTTAGAGAATTATTTCAAACGATAGCATCCATATAATCTATTGTCTTGTTTTATATTGCTAGTCAATTTGTACTATACAAAGACATGTTTTTGACTAAAGGAAAACTAGTTTTGGAGGGACTAGAAACCCTTAACAAAACACAAAAAAGATACATCAAAGGTTCATATGTAAACCATCAAAAAATAACAACAAACCAAAGACTAAGAAACAGGGGACCCAAGTCCAAAAGGACTTACATACTCTTTACAAGACATCCATTTTTTTTTTTGCATAATTTCATCATTTATACTACAACCTTATTAATAGTAGTTTCAATGGGGGTTATCCCCTTCTCTTTTCTTCTTAATCTAGTCACAAGTTCAGACATGATATCCTTCTCTTTCTCCTTCATGGTCACCTTTCCATGCTCAGAATAGTCTTTATATTTTTTCACCATGTCTTTGTTCATGACTTAAATTTTCTTAGCCGACTTCACATGAACAAAAGGAGAAGAAAAATTACCTTTAGAAATTCCCTAGAGAACTTCGACATGTTTATTTAACTTCTTGAGGCCCTTAGTGGTATTATCCATTAAAATTTTAATGACAACAATTATAACTCTTAGGTTTTCCTAAATCACATTCATAATATCTTTCTACTTTTGAATGCACTTCTCACGATCTTACTTAATATCCTTAATGAATTTACCCTTCCCAATCAGAGTGACCATGCTCACATCTGCAGTGATGTCCACATGAATTCTCATGTCTAAATATTCCATGTTCTGAGAAATAGAGGAAATGAGGGTTGTATCATTATGAGGATTAAATATATATTTTTACTTTAATGGGAAGATTTTATCCCAACTATATAGGAAAGGGACCCAAAAGGGTTCTTCCTTTTGAAATTACTAGAAGAAGACAAGTTTTATTTTTGTTTCCCCTTAATACTAATACTAGGGTCCACAAAATTAGGAACATATCCATTAGAAGGGGTGTAGTCAGAGTCATTATCAGAAGAGAAAATAATTTTCTTATAGGTAGAAGAGATAGATGATGGTTGTTTCCTATTATACAAATGAAAACCTCCTCGTCATCAGAGAGTTCTTTTACTTGATCAGAGGATGTGTCCTCATAATAAGTTCTAACATTCTTTTTGAATTCAATGCCTATTTTAAGAGGGGGATTTTTCTCAAAATGAAAATCCCTAGCATTCTCCATTATGATTAGAATGAATTCATCATGAAGCACAAGGGAAGTAGGTTTTTTTGCATGGACTTTCTGACTATGGCTCACAGATTAAAGCAAGTAAAATAGAAAATAAATGCACATGTTGTGCATAAAGTGGTTAAGGATTATAAAATGATGGCTGAAAATACTACTAAACTTTCCATCTAGGGTAAGATAATGCATAATTACCTCTGCAACATCTGCCCACGAAGCTTTGAAGAAAGTTCTATGAAATTCCCCACCAATGTTCTTATTAATTGTATCGCTATTGCTAGGCTAGATGAAGATTTCTATCTCTTTATTTGTGTATTTCATATCTTTGTAAATTTTTCTTCCTTCTACCAATGTATTCAAGAGCTTAACTATTAAATCCTCATTTATTTTAAGCTCCATGCCATAAAATTTCAAGATGCCTTCATTCTATCCTTCAAGAAATGATTTTATGACTTGAGAGTTAGCACCATGAAGCTTTTCCATATACACATTTAGGCCCCTAGCTAAAATATCACTATAGACCGTGGTATGTTCTATCATTTGTGATAGATGATAAACAGTAATATATTTTTGTCTCCCTCATACTACGTGTGAAATGTAAAACCTCACACAAAGAAGTAGGGCATCCAGTACTTAAAACCAAATTTAACACAAACAGAATAATTGGCCACTTCAGAATAAAGGAAGGCCACATAAGGATTCCAACACACATGTATGATATCATCACTTTCAAGACATCCCACAATTTAGCAGTCCCCAAAATAATTTTGCAGGAGCATTTGAATCTTAACATGGATATTATCATTAATACCCCAATTAATCATGTGCTGATATTTCACCCCAATATTTTCCAACTTGTGTACGCCACATAATTTCCTTCACGCAACACATGAGTAAATTTATGTTCCAGAAATATATTAAGCTTTAATTGTTATCTTGAATCATTGATGTAATTGTCCAACTAGGAGAAACATTACAAATTAAACAATTAACAATTCATTTAATAATCCAACTAGGAGAAAATTTACCAATTAACAATTAATAATTAATAGTATTAATTATTCCAACTTTATGTCCATAAAAATTATTGAAGAAAATAATATCTTTTAGCCATTAGATTTTATCAATTCTAAGATCTTCCTAGACTGGTTCTTCTCTATAATTCATAATATTTTAAGAATTCTAAATGAATTCACATTAAATGTATTTAAATACCACTATATAATAATAAACCACGTGAAAATGTAACAAAGTTTATAGAAATCAAATTATGGTGGGCGAAGGGGAGGTGAATGTGTTGAGAATACTTGGAGTTCCAAGGGAGGTAGTTGAGGATGCTAAGATTTTATTTTCCCTACTTGCCTTTAAGTCTTCACATTGTGGTTTTGAGCTTAGGTTTTCATGTCATAGTTCTAAGGATGACAATATGGGTTTCTCATATGAAAGTATTGCATTGGGGGCTCTTATCCCTAAGTTTAGCACTTTCTGCCATATTTTTAAAGATGAGCATCAATCTTTTTCTTTGAATGCAAAGCAAGATCTTTCCTTCTAGTGTTACTTAATAAGGACACCAATTATAGTTTGTTTAAATTTTGATCTTCTCTAATGGTCACTACTTTCTCAATGTTCTCGTGTAGAGAATATAAGTCCCTTTAGGTAAAAGGAAAACATGGGAGTGGAAGTGTTGACACTAGGCTTGCTAGAGTTTGAATTTCTAGGGTGGTTGTTGATTTAGAGTCTTGGGTTACATCGTTGTACTTGTCTTAGAGTTTTTCACTTCCTAGGGATATTGCTTGAAGTTTTTGTGTTTTCAATCCTAGTGGTAAGGCACCTTTGTTTTGGCTCTTATTCTTATTGGAGAAAGCAACAATTTCCTATAGTGGTCTTCACTATCTTGGTTAGAGCTATGGATTAGTAGGGATACATGTGGAGGCTCATTATGGGGTTTAGTGGTGAATCTTATAGAATTGCTCCTACTTCCTATTTCTTTGGTGGGTTTCTTGGGTCCCTCTTATTGTTTATATTTTAGGCTCGTGACCTTCTAGGCTTAGCTTTTTTAATGGATTTTATTGTTGTTAATAGTGATGAAATGGATTTTTCTTCATTGTTTCTCTCTAGAGACACTTGTGAAGAGTCCCCTCTCCCTTTTCTCTCACTCTATTTCATGTCATATTCTTTTGGTGGCAACTATTGTTCTTGTTTAGGACTATGAATTTTGGGCTTATTCTTTGTGGATTCAATTATTTCTTAGTTTATTCTTTCCTACCTACCTATCATAATTGGGGTCCTCCATCTCAAGTTGTGGGTTATCTTTTCTACCCCTTTTTTGTTTCTTGTAGCTCCATTTCTACTTCATCTCCTATGGTCCCTTTTTGGAGGTGGTAATGAGGGGCCTTCAAAATTTCATGGGCTTTGTGGCTCTTCTTGGTTTTAGGAATTTTTTCTATGGATAGAGGGCTGCTAGAGGTGGTCGAGGATTTTGTTTCTCTAGAAGTAATTTCTTCTTGATTAGGCTTGGGTTTCGTCTAGCTCTTCACGGTGTTTCCTAGGGTTTCATGTCTACTAAGGTTTCTTCTTCATTGGGGATGGGATTCCTTATGGCCTCTACCCTTTCTATGAATATAGTTGTTCGTAGTTGTTCAAAGTGAAAAGGTTGGAAGAATCCTTTCAAATATCCCACTCTTCTTTATAATTACTATGAAATTGTACCTATCGAGGTGGCCTATAGTGCTTTGTTTATAGGGATTTTTATTAACAAAAATTTTGGGGATGATTTTCAAAACCTATTAGGCTTGTTTGAGGTGGGTCATTCTCTATTTATTTTATCTATATTGTAGAACTTTTTCTACTGGCATTTAGGCCTATAGAGGTGGTCTGGGATTTGTTATCTATAGTGGTTCTTTCTCAGATTGACTTAGACTCTTTTCTCACTTCTTCCCTTTCTATGAAGATAGAAGCTCATAATACCAGTATTAATTATAAATATTTGAGGGAATACTGTAAAAACCTCCTAGTCTTCTTTGGTCTGATCCATGCTTTGACTACTTGTCCTACAGATTTTAAGTATTCTTTTTGTAAATGGTACAAAGACAGTTTTCAAAACTCTACTTCCTTGTATGAGACTGTAACTAGCTCAAGGTTTCTCTTTCAAGAAGATGGTTTGAGGTTCCTTCCTAAACCCCTCTATTCTAATTAGGTGATACTTTGTTGATTCAATACTCTTTATCTCATCATTTAGTAGTTCTAGTCAAAGTCCTCTCTTTTATAAAATCCTTTTTCTACTCCCCCCATTTTTTGGTCTTGCTGGTCTAGTGTGAGCTCCCCCCTCTTGTCTTCTTGGGTGGCTATTTTTTGTAAAACGTTTAGGCTCTCTCCCAATCTAATTAATCAAGACAATAAACTATATGAAAATTTTTATCAAGTCAATTCATGATGGAAATGAAAAGTGTAGTAGTTGAGAAATTCTGAATATGAAATTCTAAGGATCACCAAAGATAGGAAAATGATAAATTTGATGTGAACAATGTATGTCTATACATCAAAGCATAATAAATGTCAAATTTATGAGAGTAGTTTTTTTTAAAATGATGATGTTAAATATGTATGAATGAGTCAAATTAAAGTCATGATATGAGATATAAATGTTGTTTACTCCTACCATACAAATACACATAACCAATCTTTTCCATGAAAATGGTTTGCAGATAATCATACTACTCTAGGTGCTTAAGCTTAAGGCAAATATTCATTATAATTAATGCATAGAATCACAAAATAAATGACAAGTTAATCTTGACAACATATTTTAAACTATATGGGCTGCTATTTGTTGGTTGTTCTTTGTGTTCTTTTACAGGCCTCCTAGATTGCTCATGCTTCTCTGTAGCTAGTTAAGGCAACCTCACCTTGCCATTTTACTCCTAGTGTTCAAAGTCATTTTGAAGGTTCAAAATCTTCTATTTTCTATGATGGCTCTACTTGGATAGTTGTTCAATGTAAAAATAAATATCGCACTAAGAGGATGAAGATTTCTCATTTTGAGGTCAAAATGTTAGATCTCAACATTAAGATTCAAACTTGGATGTATCTTAATTTGTTCCAATTCTACCGTTTCTTGATTTCTTGATTGACTTTTCTATGACCGATTTTGTTTTGGTTGTGTCAACTCTATAAAAGATTTTTTATAAACAATTCGATATCATTTCTAGGCCTTCTTATTTTAAGAAAAACATATTATAATTATCATTAGCTAATGATGCTTGTTTGTTTAGCTTCCTTGGCTCCTCTTTAAATTCACTCTTTCGGTTCTTAAATTTCTATTTGATCTCACTATCATAATTATTTAGTATTTAAATGTAGTATAATTCCGCCAGCTCTTCCTCTGTTTAGCAGATAAGACCCAAAAAAATTTCCAACCATCGAGGATTCAAGAATAGTTTAAAACATATTTGTTACAAGAAACCAGCAAAAGCTTTGTACAGATCAATCCTTAACATTCGAAACAAACAAAAAAAACCTATAGGAGAGATATTTACAAATTTGTTTGTATACTATTCTACTGTGCTCATATATTTGTAGCTTGACCAACATAACATAAAACCACTGATGAAATTGCTTGGCGATTTTTTTTTTTTGAAATCCTGAATATATTTAAAAATTTAAAATGCGACTTTCACACACCATCAAGTAAAACACAACATTGTTTATTGTTCACCTGATTATTCAATATTTAGTAATTCCTCTTGTTTTTTTTTTCAAATTTCTAGTTGATAATCTAAATTTCGTTATAATACCTTCTAAAAGTGTTTGGATATCTAAAACTACTATATAATGATACAAATCAATTCATCGTCAATTAATCTGATTCAAGAAATTTCTGTAATGTCTGATAATGAATAGATAACATTTTTTATGTTACAATTTGTGTTTCATTCACCGATTCACAGAGAAAATTCGATTAGCAAAGCAACTGATACAAAATTCGAATTGGTTTCTAACATCAGGGCACAAGATCGCCCATTAATATTTGAAAGTAACTGACCGAATTCTTGATCATAGCTATTTATTCTTAATCCATTTTACAGTTTCTTTATTATAAGAGTGTTTACTAATCATGAAGACGAGAACAACAATGGCGAAGATTAAAGAGAGATAATAAAAACGAATATACAAGAAGCAGCGATGATTGAATTCTTAATGACCAAATTTCAATGCTCGGCACATCCGAGAGTATTCTCAGACATGGTCTCCAAACACAGGCTTCTGATGACAAAATTTGTCCTCCTCAGGCTGGACTGGTAGCGAGCACGGTTCACCTACTCTAACCAGCTTATTATTGTTATCCCCAGCTTCCTCTAAATCTACAGTCATGCACGTCTCATTTCTGAACATCTGAGCGTATTTCCAGATATTGTCACGGAACGTAGGCTTCTTGGGACTAAATTACTCCACCTCGGGCTTTTGTTTAAGAGTCTTCTCACCCTCCACCGGGGGCGTCCAACCATTCCTCTTTTTAGGTGTGGGGCAATTATTCTCTTCGGTTATTACCCAAGTATCGTCCTTGGGTGGGCTGGTGCTCTCAAGTTGAGGATAAGTTTCGGGAGATGGGTCATTACAGTAGGCAAAGGAGAAGCCGTGCAGGCGAAAGTCGACGGAATCCTCCTTGAATCCAATTTCATCGTGGACGAGAACCATTTTGGCCTTTCTTAGTCTGCTGCCGCCTTGAGCTTAGATTTTCATTTGAAGCGCAATGCCTCTTTAACAGCAACACGGCTTTATCTAGAGATTCAGATATTTGCATACATGGGGGTTAATTACATTGTAAATGACGTTGTCTGCCTAGGGCTGCAGGAAGAATATTTTCTTGTCTGTATCAATTGGGCCCTCTTGGTTGGTATTTTATTGGCGACCCATAGTTTTGTTCTTTGTTTCCGTAAAATTCTTTAGTTTGTCATTTCACACACGTTGGCCCACTTTTTACTATTACCCCCCTTTTTTTTCTTTTTCTTTTTTACTATAAGGAGTTAAAGATGTATAAGGATATCTTCCTTTTATTATGCTGAGAGACGTTGTGAGACGTTTATATAATGGGAGCATAGATTCACAACGTCTATATAATGGGAGCATAGATTATAAGCATCATGTAAGGGATACTTAAAAACGAATTAATATTTGAAAAGTCAAATTAAAATTAAATATGTCAAATGACATTCATAAATATTAAAAAGACAAATTAAAATTAAAACTATCAAATGACTAAAAAAAAGGAAAAAACAACAGAAAAAAGGGCGAATTAAACTCCATTTATCATTTGGGACTTGGAGTTAAACAAAAATAATAATAAAAACTAAAAAATACTTTTAAAAAAAATTAGAAAAATAAAAAAATGTAAAAATGTAGAAAACAAATTTTTAAAAATAAAAATTAAATTTTTTTTTCTAAATTTAAATTTTTTAAAAAAGAATATAAAATAATAAAAAAGGTATGTGGGGCAACCCCATGGTACGCGGTACCCCATGGGCCCTACATGCTTTGGTGTTCCCCACGCTGTCGCCATAGGGAGGTTGTTGGTCGGACAACATACGACGTCAACCACTAATAGTGGTTTCAAATTTTTTAATTTTTTTTAAAAATAGAACAAAAAGGCTTAGGCATTCAAAATTTTTAACAAAAAGGCTTAGACATTCAAAAATTTTTTTAAAAAGAAATTCTAAGAGACATTTTCTCGCAAACAAAGAGTCATGCGGAAATCAAAGTCATTTTTTTGAGAAGAGAGATTATAAATGAACCTTCTACTATTTCACTTGTGTTTTGCAAAGATGAGCATAGATTTGAAGAATAAGAGAAATTTGGAGAAGGGAGATTTGGAGAGGGAGATAGAGTTTTTTAGAAGAGAGATTTTGAAGTAGAGAGATTTGGAGAAGAGCGATTTGGAGAAGGAGGGAAGAGCAAGCACAAAGAAATCAAAGTAAGTCTTTTAATTTTTAATGTTGTTTTCAAATTTAAATTTAAATTTAAATGTTGTTTTATGATATAGATTTAAATGTAGTTTCTATATTTAGATTTAAAAGTTGTTTCTAGATTTAGGTTTAAATGTTGTATTTATATATATTTTATATTAAAGATAGAGTGATAAAAAATATTAGTTACAAAGATTCACTGAGAATATCCAAGGGGAGGAGGCCAAGCCCCAATATAAAAAATTAATCATAAGACAAAATACCGAGTTTAGAAAAAAAAGAAGCTTATGAAGAACATCTTTAAACACCGGAGCCCAGGATGTCCACCCAAGAGTGCCTTCCATCCAAACTAAACTATTCTTCTCCTGAATTTAAGTAAGCATCGTTAGCCTAGTCAAGGATGGATGTCTATTTCTTTTGAGCTCCTTAGTTAACTGAGCAAGAGCCTTCTCAAAGTTAGGTAGATTGTTCAAATGCTTTCTCCAACCAGAAAAATCTTCCAGCTCATGAGAGAACATAGTAGCATGTTCATCTTTGAGAAGACGAGTGAACTTATCATGATCAATCTTCATGTTGATAGAAACTTGCATGGAGATTTTAAAAAGAACAAGTCTTCGAAAAGAATTAGTAAGAACTCTGGAAGTGCTTGGTATCTGTCTTCATTTCGGATTTTCCAAATGAACAAGAGAATATTAGAAGATAAAATAACCCAAAATCGATTAAAGTCCTTCGTTAGACCCTGAATATAACCTATAATGATTTCCAAGGTGTTAATATGTTATGGTAAACAAATGCCAAATAATAACCAAATTTCTTTAGCAACAAAACAGTAAAAAAATATATGTCTGCAAGTGTCAGGAAGTCTACAAAAGATGCATATTTCGATATCGGCACCATCTTTCCTTAAAGGAAGTTTATGAAGAAGCATCAATCATTTAAAGCATTTTATTTTAAGATCTATAGAACTTTTCCAAATTCTATTAAGGTGTTTCTTCCATACCTCAGTATCCAATTGCGAGTACCAGATAGTATTGATATAGTTAACCATCAAATCATTATAGGTAATAATGTTGTAGATATTTCAGGCTTTAATTTTGGAGAGTCTAGAGCCATCAACCCATTTAATATCCAAAAACCTGTGAGAGTCCAAATGGAACTTTTTAGGAAGAGAGAGGAGGGATTTGGCAATCATATTGTAAGTCTTCTTTTGAGAATGGGGGAGGTTATACATGGAGCTCAAGTTCTCCCAACTAATATGGGTGTCTTGATCCAAGATATCAACGAATTGACTAATACCATTTTTAGCCCAGAGTTTAGCCAAACAACTTTGGATGAGGGTAAGCGGTTTATATAGGAGTGTGAGATTCCATTATATAGATCTTTCACCATGGATGAGGTTATCACTACATAATCTATTATTATTCCAGTGTTTTCTAACCTACTCCCAAGCCTTCCATACAGTCTTGAAGATACAAAAGCCTTGAACATAGATAGAAAAATCATGAGAAACTAAGTCACTAAATGGGAGGGATTTCCAAGTCTTAGGAGCCTTAGGGACTTCCCGTTCAATATTATTCCTAATCAAAATTTTCCAAGGCTCTTTCCCCTCCAGCGCATGGAAGACCCCTTTAGCAGCAAGAGCAATGCCCTGGGCTTTGAGGTCCTTGAGTCCAAGACCTCCCATACTCTTATTAGTGTGGCACCATTCCCATTTCACAACATGCTTCTTTTTATTACCTTTATCATCAGACCAAAGGTAGTTCCTAATGTCCTTTTGGATTTCAATAATTTAATAGTCGTTAAACATCCAGGCCGAGGTATAGTAAATGATGTAGGAGCATAGAATTTTTTGACAAACTTGAATTCTACCAGCTAATGAGAGGAATCTGTTGTGCCATTTATTAAGCATTTTCTTTATTTTGCAATTAACCAATAACCACATATCCTTGAGAGAGGGTTTGATGGAGAATGGGATACAAAGGTATCTAACAAGCTAGTGAGGACCCCCCACTGGTACCCAAATTTAACAAGATAGTTAGGGGGGTGCTCCTTCCACCCCAAGAGGATGGATTTAGTCTGGGAGACACGGGCACCAAAGATCTTACAGAAAAAATGGAGTTTATTATTCAAGGCTTCAAAGTTCTTCTCAGTGAGCTCAAGAAACAAGTTAGTGTCATAAGCAAATTGGTTATTTATCAGCTTAAAAGCTACCAAGAACGTGAATCCCTTTGACACAAGGGGAGATGGTATTGTCCCTAAGAATATAAGAAAGGGCGTTAGAGGCAATCACAAAAGGGGGGAAGCGAGAGGAGAGAGAACCATTAACATCAACTTGAGAAGTAGCATCCTGAAGAAGAATTGTAACAATATTGCAAAATTGGTTAGGGAAGCCAAAGGATTCCACCATTATAATAATAAAATCCCATTCAATATTGTCGTAAGATTTTTCAAAATCAAGGAGGAACATGGTCATCTCCTGGTTAGAGGACTTAGCCCAATCCATGGCTTCCCAAATGGTGATAAGGTTTTCCAGAATATATCTCCCTTTGATGAATCTAGGTTGGGTGGAACAGATAAATTTAGGCAGAATTTTCTCTAAACGGAGGGCCAGAAGTTTAGCAATAATTTTATAGGACACATTATGAAGGGTAATAGGTCTCCAATTTTTTATAAGGGCTTTGTTATGCAGAGCTCTCCTATAACTAGGAAAATTTCATGTGGTGTGGCCTTAGGTGTCTTCACTAAGCTCAAATTGGATTAAGAGATTTCTCTACACCTTCAAATGGGTTCCTATAGCAACTACAAGACACACTATCCTTCTAGAGGATACTAATTCTTCTTTTAAGAAAGTAACTTATACATGTTTTCAACATAAACTAGGAACCTGTATGTTGTAGGGGATGGAAAGGTTCCAAAAAATTCAAAGGTCTCTAAAAGAGATGATTTGTAACCCTTAAGAATGTCTAAGAAATCAGACAACAACTCTTGCTTTACGCATTCCTCGCTTGTAGCCCTATTGAGCGAGTTTTTAGGACTTAAATTAAAAAATTCCTAAAGGACATATCAAAAAAAGATTAGATCCAAACACCCTTTATAGATTTTTATCAAACCCCAAAAGAATAGACTCCCAAACATAAAGGAAAGTACCTAATGCTCATTGATGTAGGAGGCCTATTTAGGCCTAGAAGGGTTGATTTCTTCTAGTAGTCTTCACCAGTTGAACTCCTCTGAAAAGACACCATTTTGAATGGTTTAAGGGACCCCTTAGAGACTTAAATACACCATTATATTGAGTTTATCCACCCCTGAAGTGTTGCTTCTACTTCATCCTTCTCTGGCCTTAACCAAGCACATAGAGATGCTTGGCCTAGGGCTTGCTGGTAAAAATAGTGGATCCATTCGCCTTCTCCCTAGCCTCTAGGATCCTATAGTAAATTGACCCTAATTGCATTTACCCAAGGGACAAGGAATTCCCATGGTGGAGAGGCATGTTAGGGCATGATTTCTGAAAACTGCCTATTCAGGAAGGGTTTTTGTGCACTCAAGATATTTTTTCTTATAACTTATTATCCTAATCTTAGAAACACTTAAAACCAATTTCATCTATTTCTTAACTCATCCTATATTTAAAGTCATCCACTCATTTGTTTCATCCAATCTGTACCAGTCTGTACACGTTCAGTTTGCAGACAAAAATTAGAAAAAATAGGGAATTTTTATTGATTTCAACAATGAATTTCATTATTCTTGTCTTCCACTGCCTAAAAGGGCTTATGAAGACTTTTACCAGAGGATCCAAGTACTTTTTTAAGGTTGTGACTGTTGGGAATCATTTACAATATTTTTAGCAACTTTTTACAAAAGTTGCTTTGACAACATCTCTAGCAATGAGCAACTTTTTGCATTTCTTGCAAAAGTGCATGTCTCCCTGAACAAGACCTAAATATAAGATCCTAGGTATCATAATTAATACAAAAATTGATCAAAAATCATAAGAAAACACCTAGAATATACTAAACTTAAAACATGCCAAATGACCATAGTCAAAGCCCAAGGTTTATAATGACATCAAGGGTGACTAGGCCTTACAAAGTGGCTTACTAAAAATTCTTGGAATTTTCTTGATGACCCTTAGGAATGGAGTCCCTTGGGTGAATCCTTTGAAGACCCTAAGAGGATGATTGTTTTGAAGAGTAGAGGGAAGGTGCTCCTGCACCATACTCCCTTGATTTGAAAACTCAAGTTCCACTTGAGAGCAATTGTTGAACAGAAGTTCCATGCTTGTGAATACACTCTTTGTTCATCCATGTGACATGAATTTCAGGTAGCCCCTTCCATTTAACCAAGTAGTCCATGTAGGTCTTCTTCCTGGTTTGTTTGACAACTTTGGAGTCAAGAATCTTTTCCAATTGTAATGTTTGTCTTGGTGGCAAGTCCTTTATCCATTATTCCTTTGTATCTTCATCATCTTGTAAGGAATTATTAGATCTAGCATCACCCTTAAAAGGAGTGAGATCACAAATGTTAAAGATAGGAGAAATATAAATAGTTGGAAGTAAAGAAATTTCATAAGCATTGTCCCCAAATTTATGAAGTATTTGACAGGGACCAATCTTCCTCATATGTAGTTTAGTGTGCCCCCTAGGTAGCTGTGCCTTGTTCAAGTATGCCCATACTTGATCTCCTTCTTTGAAAGTCACATATATCTTCTTCTTATCTTGTTGTTCCTTGTACTTTGCACTATTTTGATTCAATGTATACCTGACTTGATCATGAATCTGTTTGATCCATGCAGACAACTCTTCACCTAGTACACTAGTTTTAAAGTCACTTGGTAATTCTTTCAAGTCCATGACTCCTCTTGGATGAAGTCCATAATTCACTTGGAATGGTTTCTTTTCTGTTGATTTGTTGACTGAATCATTGAAAGAAAATTCTACTTGAGGGAGGATAGCATCCCAAGACTGTCCATATTGTTTTTTATACACCTTAGGGGGTTTCCTAATGACCTGTTTACAAATTTGGTCTTCCCATCTGTTTGTGGATGGTATGTAGAACTAAAAGAGAAATTTGTCCCCAACTTTTTCCAAAGGGTTCTCCAAAAATGCCCTTGGAATTTCACATCTTTGTCCGAGATAATGTATGATGGAAATCTATGAATCCTTACCACCTCTTTGAAGAACAAGTTAGCAATATAAGAAGCATCATTAGAAACTTTCCAAGGAACAAAGTGAGACATTTTACTAAATCTGTCAACAATAACAAAGATGTTGTCAAATCCCTATTTATTTCTTGGAATTCCTCGGACAAAGTCCATACGCACACTGTCCCATGTAGTTTTACTACAATTAGGAGTGGTTGATAGAGACCCTGATTGGTCCTAACTCCTTTGGCTCTTTGGAAACTAGTGCATGTCTCCACAAAGTTTTTGACATCACTGGGGAGTTTAGGCTAATGATAGTTTCTCCTTATGAGTTCAAGTGTCTTATCAATCCCAAAATGACCCCATAGTGTGCCATAATGTTTCTCTCTAATCATATTTTCTCTCATAGAGAATTTAGGAATACAAAGTTGAACCCCTCTAAACAAAAGACTATTCTACAATAAATGTTTTGAATAAGTAGTGTTATATGAATATGAGAGAGTGGATAAAACCTTGGAGATTTCACCAAAGACTGCATCTTCCTTGTATAGGTGCTTGAGGGCATCAATTCCCATGCTTTGGACATGTATTTATTCAACCAAAATCACTCTCCTACTAAGAGCATCTGCAACTTTTTTGGATGTTCCTTTCTTATCCTTTATAGAAAATGTGAATTCTTGGAGTTGTTCAACCCATTTCATGTGCCTACAGCTTAACTTGTTTCGACTGTTAAGAAAAATTAATACATGGTTATCAGTAAAAACAATAAATTCCTTTGGTAGTAAGTAGTGCCTCCATTTCTTGAGGGCTTGAACCATAGCATAAAGTTCTAGGTGATGTGTACTATAAATTTTCTTGGCCTCATTCAATTTTTTAGAGAAGAAATCCAGTGGTCTTTCATCTTGACTGAGGACTGCACCAATGGCTAGATTGCTAGCATCTGTCTCTACTATGAACAACTTGTTGAAGGTAGGTAGTGCCAAGAAAGGATATTGTGCTACTCTTCCCTTCAAATATTCAAAAGATTCATCTGCTTGGGTTGTCTAAATGGTATCAAGTAGAGGTACACAAATATGATTTAAATTTTTGACAAATTTCCTATAAAAGGTAGCCAATCCATGGAAGCTTCTAACTTCTCCTAGTGTTTTTGGTGTTGGCCAATTGATGATAGCCTCTACCTTTTCAGGATCCATCTTCAAAGTGACCTTAGAGATGACAAAACCAAGAAATGTCAACTCTTGTTGTCTGAATGCACATTTTTCTAGGTTGATGGATAGTTTATTTTCATGAAGTCTTTGGAGGAATTTTTCCAAGTGTCTCATATGTTCTTCCTTGGTGCTACTAAAGATCAAAATGTCATCCAAGTAGACTACTACAAACTTTCATATGAAATCATGAAGCACTTTATTCATTACCCTCATGAAAGTACTAGGAGAATTACTAAGACCAAATGGCATCACAATCCATTCATATGATCCCTCAGTAGTTTTAAATGTATTTTTCCAATTATCTCCAGGCCTTATCCTTATTTGATGATAGCCTGATTTGAGGTCTATCTTGGAAAAATAACATGCTCCTCCAAGTTTGTCTAGTAGATCCTTTATTCTTGGTATAGGGAATATATATCTGATCATTATTTTGTTTATTGCCCTAGATTCTGTGCATAGTCTCCATTTTCCATCCTTCTTTGGGGCCAAAACACTTGGGACTGCACAAGGGCTAAGACTCTTTTGTATAAGTCCTTTGGTCAACAATGCACTAATTTTCTTAGTGACTTCTACATTCTAATCAAGGGTGAGTTTATATGCATCTTTTTTTGGGTAGGGAAGCACATGGAATGAAATCTATCTGATGACATATGTCCCTCAATGGTGGGAGTTCATCTAGTGTGTCTCCTACAAGTATTCCCTCATACTTCTGCAGTAGACTATCTACTTCCTTAGGTACCTTTTTGTGCACTATTTTCTCATTTGGTTTAAGGACTAGCGCATATCCTACTTCCAAATCTTGGATAGTACTGATCATTTCTTGTTCTCCTGCAAGCATGAAAAATTGTTCCTTTGATTTT
Organism: Thuja plicata; assembly: GCA_018584345.1. Lineage (NCBI taxonomy): Eukaryota > Viridiplantae > Streptophyta > Pinopsida > Cupressales > Cupressaceae > Thuja > Thuja plicata. The sequence goes on from MU227057.1 coordinate 253,574, forward strand.
TCTTGTTGAGGATCAGGATTTGGGAGAAGATTGAACTTGTGACCATTCTGCTTAATCTGATATTTGTTTGTGACTCCACAATTTTTGGCTTGAAGATGATACTTCCATGGATGTCCTAACAAAAGGTGATAGACATCCATATCTACAACATCACAAAGGACTCTATACTTATATTCTTTGATGGAAAAATATACCCAGGCTTGTTCAATTATAAGGGTTTGTTGTCCTTTTGTCAAGCAAGAAATATGGGAGGGATTTGGGTGGGGTACTTTCTCTAATTTTAATTTATCTACCATCTCTATAGATACAAGATTTTCAGTAGAACCAGAATCAATAACTAACTTGCATACCTTTCCATGGCTCTTGTAGTTGGTTCTAGATAGATTCATTCTTTGAGGAGGCTCCACTAGCATAGGTGCTTGGATCAGGGTCCTCTTAATCATGAGGCATACTCCTTCTTCTCTAATATAGTCTCTCACACTCTCAACATCACCTTCTTGCACTAGGTTGGCCCTTCTTTCAGCTTGGTTATTCTGTCTATTTCTGTTTGGACACATATTGGTGTAGTGGCCTATTTGATTGCAGTTATAACACTTGATTTGTTCATTATTTCTTCCTTTATTTATATCCCTTCCATTACCTCTTCTACCTCTGTATCCACCCCTTGAACTTATTTATCCTTGGGTGTTCACCTTATTGGGTTCTCCTTGTGGTATATTGTTCTGTCCTCTTCCTCCAAAGTTTCCTCTTCCTCTATCAATCTTACCTTTTTCCATACTACTCTATTCATTTCTTCTTCTGAACTTTTCTTCTACCTTTAGTGCTAATTGATAGCACTAGTTTACTATGGTAGGGATTGTTAGGCTAAGTTCATCTTGAATTGAAATTATTAGTCCTTGCATATATCCAACAAGCTTTACACACTCTGGTTCAGAAAGCTTGGATTTCATCACCAATTTCTAAAATTCTTCAGTATAGGTAGAGATATCCATGTCTTTTTGTCATAGACTCATCCTCTTCTTATGAAGTCAAACTTCATAATATTTAGGGACATAAGTTTCCCTGAGTAGTGCCACCATTTTCTTCCATGTGGTGATTAGATTCTTTCCTTTCTTTACCCTATCATCTTGATTTAAGTTCCACCATGTGAGTACAAATAATTTGAGCTTTGACTTAGAAATCATCATCCTTTGGTTTTCAGGGATGTCTTCACAATCAAAGAAACTATTTAGAGCATCCACCCAATCTATTGTAGCATCTACATCCATCTTCCCATTTTATGTAGGCTAATCAAGCTTGGTATCCATGGTTCTCCTCTCCATGTATTTTAGAGTCTTTGTAAGTAGCCTCTGATCTACTGGACATTCATCTTCCTCCTCATCAAGGGGTTCTTCATCACTCCCTTGTTCAATATCTTCAGAGTTTCCACCACTTTTCCTATGAAGCTCTTCCATCTTTTTTCTCATCAACTGCATCTCAGTGTCTCTTTGTTCATCATGATTTTTCCTTTCCTCTCTAAGGTATCATACTATCTTTGCATTGGTCATCCTAGTTGACAACCCTCCATCCTCTTCTCCTTCGATGGTGTTGGTTTGATTTTTCCCTTACAGATGTTTGACGCTCTGATACCACTTTATGAAGAGATCTTCTCTAACTAGCCAAATTTTCTATGGTGTGGCCTTAGGTGTCTTCACTACACCCAAATTGGATCAAGAGAATGCTCTACACATTCAAAAGGGTTCTGCTGCAAGTACAAGACACACTATCCTTCTAGAGGATGCTAATTCTTCTTTTAAGAAAGTAACTTATAATTTTTTTCAACATAAAATAGGAACCTATATGTTGTAGGGGATGGAAAGGTTCCAAACAATTCAAAGGTCTCTAAAAGAGATGATTTGTAACTCGTAAGAATGTCTAGGAAATCGGACAATAATTATGGCTTTAGGCATTCCTGGCTTGTAGCCCTATTGAGCGAGTTTTAAGGACATAGATTAAAAAATTCCTAAAAGACCTATAAAAAAAATATTAGATCCAGACACCCTTTACATAGTTATATCAAACCCCAAAAGCATAGACTCCTAATTAAAAAGGAAATTACCTAATGCTCACTATTGCACGAGGCCTAATTAGGCCTAGAAGGGTTGATTTCTTCTAGAAGTCTTCACCATTCAAACTCCTCTAACAAGAAACCATTTTTAATGGTTAAAGGGAACCCTTAGAGACTAAAATCACCCATTAGATTGAGTTTTACACCCCTCAAGTGTTGCTGCTACTTCATTCTTCTCTGGCCTAAACCAAACACATAGAGATGCTTGGCCTAGGGCATGCTGGTAAAAATAGTGGATCCATTCGTCTTCTCTCCAACATCTGGAATCCTATAGTACATTGACCCTACTTTAATTTACCTAAGGGAAAAGGAATTCCCATAGTGGAAAGGCAAGTTAGGGCATGCTTTCTAAAAATTGTCATTCCAGGAAAGACTTCTGCGCACTCAAGAGAGTTTTGCTTATAACTTTTGATTTTGATCTTAGAAACACTTAAAACCAATTTAATATAATTCAAGTAACTCATCCTAGATTTATATTCATCCACTCATTGATTTCTTCCAATCTGTAATAGTATGTACACGTTCAGTTTACAGACAAAAATTAGGGAAAATAGGGAATTTTTATTGATTTCAAAAACAGATTACATCATCCTTGTCTTCCTCCCACCTAAAAGGGCTTATGAAGACTTTTCCCAATGGATCCAAATATTTTTTGAAGGTTGTGACCGTTGGGAATAATTTACAACATTTTTAGCAACTTTTTACAAATGTTGCTTTGACAACATTTCTAGCAATGAGCAAATTTTTTGCATTTCTTGCAAAAGTGCATGTTTCCCCTAACAGGACCTAAGTCTAAGATCCTAGGGATCATAATTAATACAAAACATGATGAAAAATCCTAAGACCACACCTAGAATATACTAAACTCAAAACATTCTAAATGACCATAGTCAAAGCCCAAGGTTTATAAAGACACCAAGGTTGACTAGGCCTTACAAAGTGGCTGATTAAAAACTCTTAGAGTGATCTTGATGAACCTTAGGCATGGAGGCCCTTGGGTGAATCATTTGAAGACCCTAAGAAGATGATTGTTTTGAAGAATGGAGGGAAGGTGGTCCTGAACCACTTTGCTTCCATCTTTGATAATCAACTTGATAATCCTATTATTTATAGAGTTACCAAGGGAACCATAAGTGTCTCAAGTAGGTCGATGCATATCCAACTAAGCTTAGCTTTGTGAAATTGAACCGGGAGCCCATTAGGGTCTGGGGCCTTGTCATATTTAAGAGAGAAAACAACCTCTTAGGGTCCTAGCCTCTTCAGAATCCTTAGAAGAGGAGATTATTATATAATAGGGAGAAAGCTTCTTTGATATTATCAATGTCAATAATCTCTCTATTGTCCGCAATCACTCTATCAATGGTTTCATTATTCTTCTTATGCTTGAGTAAGTTCTAGAAGAACTTAGAGCCTTTGTCTCCAAATTGAAGCCTGTGAGCACTAGATCTGATCATGGCCTCTTTGACTTTGACATGTTGGTGATTCCTAAGAGAATATCTGGCCCGAGCAACCTTCTCAGTGAGGTGGAAATTTGAGGGATTAAGTTGGATATTTGCCTCACTCATATGAAGGTTTTGAGAAAGAATTTTTTCCATGAACCTATAATATTTAGCCTTCTTCTTTCCTATAGTTTGAAGAAGATTCTACCAGCATATGACATTAATGTTCCATCTATTAATACAGGTAGAGGGACTCTTATTATTCTTGTTAAGGATGCTAATCAGATTAATAGCAGCTAGGATGTTAGGGACTTTTAGGAGACTAGTGTAGAGAATGAATAGGTTGGAATTCTTGGATTTGATCTAGGTGGGGGAATTCCTAACTAAAGGTGAGCTGATATAGGGTGGTGGTCTAAAAGGGTCATAGGGGTAATAGTGACAATACTGCCTTGGGTGTCAAGGGTGAAGGAGAAATAGTTTTTATTAACATAGAAGTGATCCGGCCAGGAATAAATCCTACTGGGGCCTTATTGATAATTACACCAAGTGAACCATATTCCAAGGGTTGTATTCCTTTTATTAACAAGGGGATTGAACAGGTTCTTTTTAACTTTCATTTTATCCCATTGTATTTTCTCGGGCCCATGCCAATCAATTACGAGGCCACCAAATTTATCCTCTTGATCTTCAATCATGTTAAAATCCCCTACCAAGAACAAGGAGATGTCAAGGAGATTAGAAAGCAAGGACCATAGTGAGGCTCGATCTTTATACTCATTAGGAGCAGAAATGGAATAGATGCCAATGATCTTTCCATTGAAATTATGTTTAACCGTTGGAGCCCTATTGCTGGGGGAAATGCCCTTGCCAATAATGGAGTTACCCCAAGTGGGTTTAAGAAGTAAACCAACACCACCACAGCCTTTAGGATGATTAGAGTAAATTTTAACAGCTTCTTTCCAAATGAAATCAAGGTTCACTTCAGGTGTGTAACTAGTAGCTTTAAGTTCTTGAAGCATTAACATATCAATATTCTTAATGGAATTTAGATAATGCCTGACAATGTGTTTTCTGTTTGGGGATTGCAGACCTTTGATATTCCATGAGGTGCCATTCATTTGGAAACATTGGTGACGGAGGATATCTCAATAGCCTTAATGCTGCAACCAACGTTCATCTGATCCATGGGGGATCTTGTTTCTTTATTCATGGGACCTTTATTATTAGATCTTAGAGGTCTAATCCCCCTTTTAGGTTGGGAAGAACCATATTTGAGTAAATCAATCTCATCCTCTGATTCAAAACCTTGTTGGGAGAAAATAATCTCTGATTCCATATGGTGACTAGACCTTTATTATTAGATCCTAGAGGTCTACTCCCCCTTTTAGGTTGGGAAGAACCATTTTTGAGTAAATAAATCTCATCCTCTGATTCAAAACCTTGTTGGGAGAAAATAATCTCTGATTCCATATGGTGACTAGAGTTGCTTGGGGTTTTTAACTATGTCGATTTAGGGCTTATGCAGAGGGAAGGGGCTTGGGTGACTACAAGTAGACTCTGCAGTAATAACCTTAATAACACAGTCCTCTTCAATTTATTTGAAAAATTTAATCGGATGCCCAAGATGACAGTTTTCCGAAGGTGAAATACCTGAAACAAAATCTATGGATGAATTATTCAGGTTTAAACAGGGGGAGGAGAATTCTTGTATATTATTGTAGTTATTTTTAGAGTATCCATCAGTATTTAAGTAATTGGGCCCAGAGAAGAATTTAGACTAAGGTTGGAGGAATTATTTATAAAGTTAGCAGTGGGATGACTAGATGAGGTTTCGAATTGAGTGGTCATTATATTTTCCAACGCAAGAATTTGGGCATTAGGTCTTCTCCTCTTATGGGGTTTTCTGGCAATAGTTTGGAAACCATCCATACGATATAAATCTGTTTAATTAGGATTTGGGACACTATTTTGGGTAGGAAAGGGAGTGTGCGGATTTGATGTAGGTTGTTGGGAGGGGAGGATATAATCCTTAGGGAGAGTTTTTTCAATAGTCAGAACAACCGTTGGTAGAGTGTCATGGGAGGAGGGTTTACCAGAGGGGTTGACGGGTTCTGTCCACTTGAGGATGGGGCAATATTTCCTAATGTGTCCCTCCTTTTTAGAGAGGAATAAGGCATTAAGACCTATAAGAACCTCAACTTGACAAGAGTAAATTTCATCCATGATATTGATTTCTTGTGAGCTAGGTATGTCAATTCCAGGCTTGATTGAGACAAGAATTCTGGCATCCATATGAGGGACCAACCTAGTTGAGTCATCCATCTTGACGAATTTGCCCAATGATTCAACAATGTGAGGGAGGAAACACCATAGGAATGGTGAGATATTTTTTAACAGAATCCATCTAGGAGAATATAGGGCTAGGATTTCTTCATTAATGGATTTAGGCATCCATCCTAGGGCACGAAAGGATGTATTACCAACCGTTTAATACTTCCTTTGGAGAATCGTAGCCTACGTTTTAGGGTTCTTAAAAAATATAACAAAGAGACCTTTTTGAATCTATCTACAGAAGGAGATATGAAATCCTAGTTTTAAATTCCAATAATTATAAAACCATTCATCCATGAATTTCCTGGTAGGGCATTTATCCATTTCAATAGCCACAAAGAAGATAGCTAAATTTTTAAGTCTATTTTTTTGTTAGAAATTTCAATTACCATAGATTCATTTGGCGAAATGGAGATAAAAAATGGAGCGTGTCAAGAGTTCTTACCTTCATCGGTCGCGGATCCATTCCTAGTAATGAAGCTAAAATTGGCGTTCAAATCCACAACATGCGTATTTTTAAAAATGTCCTCAGCAAAAAAATTATTATTATGGGCTGGAGGTCCACTTTTAACCATCCTGTCAGGCACAGTAGATGCGCCCCCAGGCTTAGGATCCATAGGAGATGAGGAGCGTGTGAACAAAGATAATCTAAAAATTAGAATTAAAGCTAAGGGTAAGAATGATCAAACCAAACATGTGGAAAAGAGGTCGCCTTGGTCTCCACCTCAGCACCTCGGGCAGGACAACATTGAACTAAGTGTAGCCCATGGGTTAGGTTTTAAAAGTATCTGTATTTATATTTAGATTTAAATGTTGGTTTTATATTTAGATTTAAATCTTGTTTTTGTGTTTTGATTAAAATGTAGTATTTTATTTAGTTTTAGATTTATATTTTGTATTTATATCTAAATTTAAATCTTCTTTTCATATTTTGATTAAAATGTAGCATTAGATTTAGTTTTAGTATTGTGTTTAGTTTTAGATATATATTTTTGATTCAAATGTTTAGATTTAATATAGGTATTCTAATCTTTTAAACTATTTAAACATGGAGGTCAATGCGACATATTAATAATCTTAATAATTTTTATGTATTATTTGGAACATTAAAGTTGTTTTGATGATTTATAATGATCAAATTAGTTTCTTACATTAATGATTTAAATATTTTTTATTATTAGGAAAAATGTCTTTTAATATTTGGAATAATAAAGTTATTTCAATTATTCATAATAATGATTTCAATAGTTTCTTTGGTTAATGATAAATGAATATTTTTAATTTTTTGATTTAAATAGTTTTATTTAATATAGGTATATTGATTTTTTAAAATATTTAAATATGAAGGGCAGTACCATTGTGAAAGGCTCACAACTTGTCATTGTGTTGTAGGATCTTTCCTGTAGTGCCATCATATTATTAATCTCAATATTTTTTTTGTATTATTGGTGCAGGGCACCTCCCTATTTGATGTTTTGGTGTGATTTAGGGTTATCTTAGGGGTTTGTGTGTGTGTTTTGGAATAAGATCCAATGGGTTGGATGGAATGGTGAATTGACTTCATGTTTGTAAGAGCCTTAGTGCTCATTAGGGGTTTTAGGGTCATTTTGATCTAAAAAGTGAAAAGTTGACATTTTAATGTAATTTTGGTTTGAGGGGTGTCTTAGGACCCTATATACCCTATCTAAGAACATCAAAGTCAAACTCACTCATCCATTTGACAAAGAAAGTCAAAATGCACAAAGTGCAAAAAGTTGCTAGCGACTTTGAAAGTTGCTAGCAGCTTTGAAAGTTGCTCAAGCAACTTTTGCAAGGAATTGCAAACTATAGTTAGAAATATTGTAACTACCCCATGCTCTATATATGGGTGCATGGATTCAAGGTTTTGAGATGGTTAATGATATTTTGGATTGCAACACTTATTTCTGACATCGTTGTACGGATGACTGTAATAGTTTCTTAACATTCTACATTATTTCTTTGCTACTGTACAACTTTGTACGGATTGACATAGCAAATTGGGTCCCATGGAAATGGACTGATTTCAATTCTCTTTCATATGCATTAGGTAGTTTCTTTTCAAGTTCAATAGTTGTAAAGTTACAAGTTTTTGAAGGTCACTGGTTTGTAAGTGACAGTACAGTGCCAATTAGATAGAAATGGCTCTACCCTAAGATCCCACTGGTGGAATTGACTGAAACCATGGGGGAAGTAGGGTTAGAGTCTATAAATAGGATTTTGGTTTTCATTTTTGTTGTTGCAGTGGATTTCCTAGGCCAAGTAGGAAGCCGTATGGTTGACTGGTGAATCTAGGTGAGCTAGGACAGGGAGAAGAAAGAATTTTGTCGAGCACTCATGACCTTTTGGGAATGACTTAGTGCAATTTTTAGATGCCCTAGATAGTCTCCTAAAAGGATTCGAAGGTGGATGGAGGAGAATCAAAGGTTGGAGATCATTTTGGTAATTATTTATGGTCACTGGTCTAGAGGCCTAATTATTAGACAGAAATCTAGGGCCTGCAAGAAACTAGGGTTATGAGTGCTTTCAAAAGTCAAGGTTTTGGATTTTGATAGGGTTGGTGGATACCTTGAATATTTTCAAGGTCTTGTGTGTGGTCATTTGGGGATTTTTGGAGTAATATTCCTAAAACTGTGAAAATAGACCTACTAGGGAATTGGCAATTAGGCCTCCTAGTGAACAATAAACCAATTGGATTGGTAAAGAGTCTTGAAGTATTGGGAAGAGTTCAAAATGACCTAGGATGGGTCAAGAAGATTGATAGGAGTCTCAGTGAATGTATGGGAAGATATTAAGCATAGATTTGGCACTCTAGGAGGAGTACTAGTGGAGAAGCCTAGGAATATAGAGGATTAATTGGATTAGTCAAGCCTAGAAACTTTGGAATCTTATGAAGACCAACTATACCTTGGAGGAGAAGTTTGTAGAGAGGGTCTTGGAGATCCTGATTGAGGGAAGATTCAACAAAGAATAGCTATTGGATGTTTGGATAGATCAAGGAGTATCTTGGAGTAGGGAAGAACTCTAGATTGTCAAACCCTTTGCATCAGACTGGTATTAGAGCCATATTATATGTCTAAAGTGGAAGGAAGTCAAGAGGTAGAAATTATGCCTCCTAAGGAAATGAGTAGGGATGCCATAGTGGAATTGGTTTAGGGCCTCTTGGAGAAAGCTAGTGTGTCTGAGACAAAGGGAAAAAAGAAGAACACAGAATGGGGTGATGGAGATGATGAAAGTCAGTCAGAAGAGTCATCAAACAAAGGAAGGGAACCTAAGATGGAAAAAGAACAAAAGGTATTCTTAGATGCCTTTAAATCCTTAAACAAGGATAGCATTGAACACATACCATATTATTGTGGTAGTCTGAATGGGGTAGAGTTTTTGGATTGGATTGAAGCCATTGAAAACCAATTTGATTACAAAGATATCTTAGAGTAGAAGAGGGTCAACTATGCTAGGGCTAGACTCAAGGGATCTGCATTTGTGTGGTGGAACATGATGCAGGATGATAGAGTAAGTAGTGGAAAGAAAAAGATTGTTTCTTGGGAAATGATGAAAATTAGATTGAGGGCACAATTCTTGCCTACTTTTTATGAAATCCAAATGTACCAAAATTTGCAGAACTTAAGACAGAAGGAGATGACAGTGAGTGCTTACAATGAGGAGTTTCACAAGTTGAGCCTACGGGCTAGAAGACAAGAAGAAGAAATGGAAAAAGTGGCAAGGTATCTTAATGGGATAAGGCAAGGGATACAAGATGAGAATAGCATGATGGCTTGAGACAGTATGCACAAATGTTTCTAATTGGCCTTAAGAGTAGGGGATAAGTCTTGAAGGAGGAATGACTTCCATCAAGGAGGAAGAGGTGGAAACAATAATAGAGGGTTCCAAAGAGGAAGAAGTATCTTTGGTAGGGGAAAAAGCCCTAATAGACAAGAATACAATAAATATATGGATAGAAGTGGGGGAAATTAGTTTAGGGGATCTTTCAAGAGAGGAGGATACATAGGAAGAGGACCTCCTAGAGGAAGATTTCAATCCCAAGGAAGATCCAATTCAGTATTCAGTGACAAGTGCTATAACTGCGACCAAGTGAGTCACACAATGGGTAGGTGTCCTGAAAAGACTTCATCTTTAATGGGTGATAGAAGGAATTAGTTGGTACAAGAGGATGACACACAAGTGCTACTTCTCCCATTTCCAAGGAAAGGCCAGTATTAAATGGGGAGAACTTGATGATAAGGAGAACTTTGTTGAAAGTGCCTAGCACTATAGAGCCACCACATAGAAAGAACTTGTTTAAAATAACTTCTAGGTCTCATGGGAAGATTCACAAAGTGATAGTGGACTCTAGATCCATTGAGAATATAGTATCCATAGAGATGGTGGACAAATTGAAACTAAGGAAGATACCTCATACCACACCCTATAAGGTTTCATAGTTGAATAAGGGTCAACAAATAGTGGTAGATGAGCAAACTATGGTTGAGTTTGAGATTGGAGAGTATAAGGAAAAGTTCCTATGTGACATACTACCTATGGATGCGTGCCATCTACTACTAGGAAATCCATGTCAATATGATGTCAAAGCAATACATGATGGAGAAAGGAATAGTTATGTGATCACCAAATTGGAGAAGAAGTTTCAGATGGATCCTTTACCAGAGCCTAATGAGGAGAAGCATGTGGGGACAAGTGTGATGTTATTGAGTGGGAAATAATTTCTAAAGGACATGAAGAAGGAGAAAGGAGTCTGTTGTGTGGTATTCATAAAACCAAAGGAGGAGACTAAAGAGAAAGTCAGTTTTCCACTACAGGTACAAGCATTGTTCGAGAGATACCATGATATAGTAGATAATGGTTTGCCAAGTTCTTTACCACCTATGAGGGATGTGAGTCATCAGATTGACCTCATTCCTAGAATTTTTTTTCCAAACAAAGTAGAATATAAGATGACACGAAGTCAAAATGCAGAGATAGAAAAATAGATGTGTACTCATGTGTTGTGAAAATAGTACTTTCACCTAAGAAGGATGGAAAATGGAGGATGTGTATATAATCCAGGGCTATAAAAAAGATCACAATCAGATATAGGTTCCCAATGCCCTAGATAGAAGATTTGATGGACAATTTGGGAGGTTCTTGCTACTTTTCTAAGGTGGATTTGAAGTCTAGATATCATCAGATAAGAGTGAGGCTTGGTGATGAGTGTAAGATAGCCTTCAAGACCAATGAAGGGCTATATGAGTGGCTGGTGATGCCTTTTGGCCTAAGTAATGCACCTAGCACATTCATGAGGCTCATGAATGAAGTGCTTGCAGAGTTCATTGGCAAGTTTGTAATAGTTTACCTTGATAATATTTTGATGTTTAGTAGGTCTAAGGAGTAGCACATGAAGCATTTGGAGATGGTATTAAGGAAGATAAATCAAGATAATTTGATGATAAATCAAGAAAAGTGTGAGTTTCTCAAAACCAAACTAGTCTACCTTGGTTTTGTGGTTGCAAATGGATCTATGAAGATGGACCTTGATAAAGTTAAGTCCATTTTGGAATGGCCTACACCTAGGTCCATAGGGGATGTTAGGAGTTTCCATAGGTTGGCCTCCTACTATAGGAAGTTTGTGAGAAATTTCAGTCATGTGTGTGCCCCTATACTAAACACCATCAAAGGTGGAATCAAATGTAAGTTTGAATGGACTGTGGCAGCGAACCAAGGGTTTGAAATGTTGAAGAAGAGGATTGAAGAACTACCTACCCTTAGGTTCCCTAATTTAAATCAACTATTTTTGGTAGAATGTGATTCTAGAAAGCTGGCTATTGGAGCCTTTCTAAGCCAAGAAGGAAATCTTGTGACTTTCTTCTCTGAAAAGTTGAATGCGGCTAAACAAAAGTACTTCACCTATGATTTGGAGTTATATGCTATGGTAAAAGCCCTTAAGAAGTGGAGACACTACCTCTTACCTAGGGAGTTTGTGGTCTACACTGATAAACATGCACTAAGTTTCTTGAATGGACAAGAAAAACTGAATCAGAGGCACTTGAAGTGGGTAAAATCATTGTAGGCTTATACATTTGTCATAAAGCACAAGAAAGGGGTTAGAAACAAGGTTGCAGATGCTCTTAGTAGAAGAGTACTCACAATGAAGGAGATACAATTGCAAAGTGTAGGGATGGATGATTTGAAGGATCTCTACAATGAGGACAAGGACTTCAGAGAAGCCTATGAAACATGTGTGAAGTTTCAACAGGGTTTCAAAGTGGATTTTAGTGAGTTTGTGTTGTGGGAAGGCCTATTGTTTAAAGGTCACCTTATGTGTATTCCTAAATGTTCAATGAGGGAAAACATTGTGAAGGAGAAACACCAAGGTAGTTTGGGGGGGCCCTTTGGAGTGGATAAGAATTTGGAGCAAGTGAATATGAACTACTATTGGCCTAAGTTACAATCAGATGTGAGGAGATTTGTAGAACAATGTCAGATTTATCAGAGGGAAAAAGGACAAAGTAGAAATAGTGGGTTATACAAACCCCTATCCATACCCCAAAGGCAATGGGAGTGTCTTAGTATGGATTTTGTTTTGGGGTTACCAAAGACACCTAGGGGTCATGACAATGTATTTTTGGTGGAGGACTGTTTTAGAAAAATGAAACACTTCATTCCATGAAAGCAAACAAATGATGCTTCTCAGATTGCAGTTCTATTCTTTAGGGGCATTTTGAGGATCCCTGGATTGCCACTGAATATTTTAAGTGATAGGGATAGTAAGTTTGTGGGTCACTTTTGAAGGACCCTATGGAAGATGCTTGGCACAAACTTATCTTTCTCTTTAGCCTACCATCCACAATTAGATGGACAAACATAGGTGGTCAACATGTCACTTGGAAACTTGCTAAGGTGTTTGACTAAACAACATGGTCAGTCTAGGGATCACATCATAGGGAAAGCAGAGTTTGCCTATAATGACTCCATTAATAGGAGTACAGGTAAGATTCCCTTTAAGATAGTGTATGGGGTCAATCCTAGAGGGATTTTGGAGTTGAGAGATCTCAATTTGAAGGACAAGAGGAGTGCACAAGGAGAGTCATTTGCAGAACAGATGAAGGAGCTGCATGATCAAGTCAATAAGATTTTACAAAAGCAAGTGGAGAAGTACAAATCCAAAGCTGATCAGACTAGAAGGGACTTGTAGTTCAAGGCTAGGGATCTAGTCCTTTCCTATCTTAGGAAGGAGAGGCTACCCAAGGGTTAGCCAACTAAACTCCTCATGAAGAAGATAGGGCCACTGAAGATTTTGCATAAGTATGGAAAGAATGCCTATGAAGTGGAGTTGCCTCTTGATTTTGGGATTTTTCCAATTTTCAATGTTTGTGACTTGTACCATTACAAGGGATCATCTTTAGATACAAGTCAGTATACACTTGCAGATTTGGGAGATGATGATTGGGTGAAAGACTTACCTACCCCAATGCTACTAAAATTGGAAAGTGTACTGGATTCTAAAGTAATAAAGAAGACAAGCAAGGGTAAATAAAAGGAGTACCTCATCAAGTCACAGGGACTACCTGAAGCTGAGGCTAGTTGGATGACAGAGCTGGACATTCTTAAACATGGGGTCACAATTGAAGACCTCCTAACTCAAGGGACTTGAGTTATTTTGTCCAGGGGAGTATGGTGTAGGGAACCTTACTATTTAATGTTTAGGTGTGATTTAGGGTTATCTTAGGGGTTTGTGTGTGTTTTGGAATAAGATCCAATGGTGAATTGACTTCATGTTTGTAAGAGCCTTAGTACTCATTAGGGGTTTTAGGGTCATTTTAGTCTAAAAAGTGAAAAGTTGATATTTTAATGTAATTTTGGTTTGAGGGGTGTCTTAGGACCCTATATACCCTATCTAAGGTCACCAAAGTCAAACTCACTCATTGAGTTAACAAGGAATGTCAAAATGCACAAAGTGCAAAAAGTTGCTAGCACCTTTGAAACTTGCTCGAGCAACTTTTGCAAGAAATTGAAAAATATAGTTAGAACTATTGTAACTACCCCATGATCAGTATATGAGCATGGATTCAAGGTTTTGATATGGTTAATGAGAATTTGGATTGCAACACTTATTTCTCACACCTCTGTACAAATGACTGTAACTGTTTGTTAGCATTCTACATGGTTTCTTTTCTACTATGCGACTATGTACGGATTAGCAGAGCAGATTGGGTCCCATGGAAGTGGACTGATTTCAATTTTGTTTCATGTAAATTAGGTATTTTTTTTGAATTTCAATAGTTGTAAAGTTACAATTTTTTAAGGTCACTGGTTTGTAAGTGACAATACAGTGCCAATTAGATAGAAATGGCTCTACCCTAAGATCCCACTGGTGGAACTGACTGAAAACATGGGGGAAGTAGGGTTAGAGTCTGTAAATAGGATTTTTTTTTTCCTTTTTTTTGTTGCAATGGATTTCCTAGGCCAAGTAGGAAGCCCTATGGATGACTGGTGAATCCATGTGAGCTAGGACAGGGAGATGAAAGAATTTGGTTGAACACTCATGACCTTTTGGGAAGGACTTAGTAGAATTTTAAGATGCCCTAGATATTCTCCTAAAAGGATTCGAAGGTGGATGGAGGAGAATTAAATATTGGAGATCATTTTGGTAATTATTTATGCTGATTGGTCCAGAGGCCTAATTATTAGGCTGAAATCTAGGGCCTGCAAGAAACTAGGGTTATGAGTGCTTTCAGAAGTCAGGGTTTTGGATTCTAAGAGGGTTGGTGGATACCTTGAATATTCTCAAGGTCTTTTGTGGGGTCATTTGGGGATTTTTAGAGTAATATTCCTAAAACTATGAAAATAGACCTACTAGGGAATTGGCAATTAGGCCTCCTAGTGAACAAGAAACCAATTGGATTGTTAAAGAGACTTGAAGTATTGGGAAGAGTTCAGAATGACCTAGGATGGGTCAAGAAGATTGATAGGAGTCTTGGTGAATGTATTGGAAGATCCTAAGAAAATATTTGGCACTCTAGGAGGAGTACTAGTGGAGAAACCTAGGAATTTGGAGGACCAATTGGATTAGTCAAGCCTAGAAACTTTGGAATCTTTCAAAGACCAACTATACCTTGTAGGATAAGTTGGTAGAGAGGGTCTTGGAGATCCTGATTGAGGGAAGATTCAACAAAGAACAAACATTGGACAGTTGGCTAGATCAAGGAGTATCTTGGAGTAGGGAAGAACTCAAGATTGTCAAACCCTTTGCATCAATTATTTAGAATAGTACAGTTTTTTATTGTTTTATAGTGATTTGAATATTTTTTTAGATTAATGATTTAAATATTTTTTATTATTTCAGATATTAAAGTTCTTTTTAATGATTATTAGTGGTTTTAATATTAATACTAAAAATTATATTTACATATGGATGGCGATACTGTCATATTTTTATAATTGTCTTTTAGATTAAAATACTAAAATTATTTTTTTGATTCAAATAGTTAGATTTAATTTAGGTATACTAATGTTTAAAATACCTTTTTTATATACGGAGGGCAATGCCACCATATTAAATATTTAGATTTGGTGTAATTATATGTTGTACTAAATGTTGTTTTACGATCATGTTTAATTCATAATTTGAAATTTTGGTTTTTTTTGTAATCATATATAAGACAAATAAAGTGGAAGGCATAATTGGAATGAAGATTGAGGTGTGTAGTGATCAGGAGGGCTTATAGGGTGTTTGGTTTGAATTAACATAGATAGATGTTGTGGAAAACAATGAAAGTAAAAGTATTATTTTAAAATGATCAGTTCATATGTGATGAATGGAGTCGACAACCCCTCTTAGAGGAAATATTTTTAGAATGTATTAGACTCACTCCACCACTCCTTACTTTGCCTCATAATATATTGCTTTGATTTTCAGGTTATGTATGAGATACTGACTATTGGTGGATGGGTGTGACAGTCGATAGATTTCTATTATCACTGAGTCATGATGAATTTATTGAAGTATACTTTCCTAATACTAATACTCAGAAACCCTATTCACATTCCAACTTATGTCATGGGTTGGATCTAAAAGGAGGTGAATGGACAACAAAATGATCGGATTGAATATTTCTTTATTGTTTTTTGTTTTCAAATCCACAACCTAAGGAGTGGTTTTATATGTTTTGGGTACCAATGATTTTGTATTGTAAATGAGAGAATAATACATTTTGGCTTTTCTCAATATTTAATTGTTCTTTATATAAATAAAATAATTAGGTTCATGTTGTTACAATATTTTGGCTCTCATTATTTCTTTTTATATTTGTCCCTTCTCTATTTTGAATTTCCAATTCTTCTACCATTATTTCTTCCCTTCTTCTCACATGCATTTTTCTCCCAAATTCATTGCCCCTTATCCTCTATTTATGTCATTTACTTTCTATTATTTTTTCTCTTGTTGACGTCTATGATACTCTCTTTGATATTGTCTATTATATTCTCTTTTATATTCTCTTCTCTTCTCTTCTCTTCTGATTCAAAGTTCAATCTTTGTCTCACCATAGCTACTACTATGAAATTATGGTAAAGATAGAAACATAAATAGAATCCATACATTTATTATCTAATAGTATTGTATTCTATAAAAAGATTGAGTGTTCAATATTAATTTAAATAAATATATGTATGTACATCCAATGTCATCGCGTTAGAGATAATAATTTAAACGTAATGAAAAGTAGCATTTATATATATATATATATATCTGTGTGTGTGTGTATATATGTATATATATGTTTATATATATATACATACACACACACATATATACATATATGTATATATATATGTATATATATATATATATATATCTGTGTGTGTATATATATATATATGTATGTATGTATGTATGTATATATATACATGTATATGGGTGTGTACACCAAGTTGTGGACCAAAAAGGGGGTATAAGTGGACACATTTTTTCTGAAATCGGGTAAACCTAATCTTGGAACAGGGGTTTGAGGGTCATGCACTCAAAATAAGAAGATGTGTAAAATAATAAAAATTTAGTACTATGAATCTAGTTTCTAAAACACTAATTGTTTTTAAAAACCGATAATATTAAGAGGGTCAAACCTTACCCGCACGAAAATATGTTCCTATTTTTTTTGGAAAAACATAACATAGCTATTTCCATGCGTGGTAAAAAAGATATAGTTATATTTAGTATTTTTTAAATTCCTTTAGTAGGATGATAGGTAAGAGTGAGATCTAGAAGTTGTGTATTTTTTTGTAATTTTCTGATAATTATTTTGTTTCTGTGATTTTTTGAAGTGATCACATCCTGAAAATTTGGTACCTATTCGTGCGTTGGACATAACTTGCATCACAATAATAAAAAATGAATTTTTTTTTTTTCAAAACTGTATAGTATCAAGTGTAAAACAATAATATTTAATTTATTTGTAATTTGATTAATGATAGCAAAATATATTTAAAAAATGGTAGACAGATGTCTGTGAGGACAATCAAGACACTGGTAAAGAAAATTAAAAAAGTTTGCTATGCTAATGTTGTCCAAAAATAGAAAAAATTATATGGTTAGAAAGCTAAGTAGATGTATGATATTATGGTGAAAATTATAAATATACCCAGTTGACAAATTACAAACCTGATGAAGATAAAGTCAAGAATTTATCTTACAAGATGAAAAAACATTTAAAAGAACAAAAATGGAGGGAAATGAACCTCCAAGCCTTTGGGTCATTTTCCAAAGCTCTTCCCAAGCCATAACCCGATCAAGTTATGAAAAGAAAAAAGTACTTCAAAACCCGATCCGGTTTTGAAGAAGTAAAACTTATGCATTTTAATTCTCCATAACCCGAGCGGGTTTTGAAGAAACTAAAATAGGATTTACTCTGGAAGCCATAACCTCCACATACGAAGTCCGATTGACTTTGTTCAAAAAGCGTAGGAAGGATATTGAAACGATCTAACACATTATTAACCTATGATCATATTTAGGCATCAACATTTTTTTTTCCATCCATTTGAATCAAGTAAGGTATAAAATAGGCACTCATTATTGCCCATACATGCAACATATAGGAAAAT
>MU227057.1:277567-317308 GCA_018584345.1 Thuja plicata
TTTATATATATATATATATATATATATATATATATATATATATATATATATATATATATATGATAAGCGTTGTCAAGTTGGCCTTAGTATCCTTCCAAATAATCAATAAAACTTAAGTTTGTTAGCTGCATATAACCAATTGACCATAAAATATAAACTTCTTGTTAGTCGGCTATCACTAAAAGCATAACTCGGTCAATATTGAGATCCTTCAATGCCCGACCAAACTTTAATGCCCTAGTGAACTCAGTTAGAACTGAAAAATCACTCTGATCATCTTCAATGCTCGAGAGAGCTTGGAAAACACTGACTATTCTCCGATAGGATTAGGCATTTGTATAAACATCACTATACTTCTATAAAAATCAATGACAATACACAATTGAATAATTGTCATCAACACCCTTTTATGTAGATGTTATAATTAATGAAGCTGCACTCATTAATTTGCCACAACATCTTGATGAGAATGTTTTTAATATGTTGAAGAAAATACACATAGAATTTGATTATGATTGAAATGGAGTCATTTTTTTTGGCCCAATCATGGAGGTAGATGAAGGTCATATAATTGAGAATAAAACATTTATGGCCTCAAGACCACATAATGCTCAAAGAGAAATGGAATTAATCCATATATGGGTTAAAAATCTTAATACAATTCAATCTCAATTAATTGAATGGCTAGCTATAGGTCCATCACCTATCAACGAATATGTCACATTGAGATTTTTGGATATGGAATTTCCAACATTGTTTCTTGATGGAAGATGTGATAAGTTAGAGAAAAGAATGAGGTGAGTTAATCTTCATGAAATTTTCAAGTAGTTTTTACGGTACAGGGATCATCACTTTGGTAAACATACAAGGTTTAGGTATTTTATGATGAACATGATAATGAAACATCATGCAAACAATTCATTAACTTTACATTTGTAAAAAGGAATTTTAAAGATATGTTAATTACTATCAATGAGCTACGTGAATATATAGAAAATACGCCACATAATAATTTTGCTGATAGGTTGATGTGGTTCGGAACAAGTCTAAGAGGCATGATATCATATTGGGTTAAATGTAAAGCTGAATTAACAAACCTTCTTCACCAACTTGGGACTCCTACAATTATCTTTAGGTTAAGTGCAACAGATATGCAGTGGTCTGATTTGCATGTGCTAATATCAAGAACACAATCAAATTATCCACGAGAGGCTCAAAAATGGAGAAGACAAAATGTCATTGACTACCCATATATTGTTTCACATTACATGCATCTAAGGCATTCAATATTTAGAAAGAAAATAATTGAAAAGGGTATGAAAGTCAAAGAATTTTGGTCCAGATATGAGTTGAAAAACATGAGCTCACCTCATGTGCATGGCTTCATATGGCTAGAAGGAGGACCAAACATGGGCACCATTTTTTGGTTAAATGAGGAGGAATGGAAAAGTGTTGAGCGATATTTTCATTCCATTATTCATGCATGGAATCCTAGATATGACCCTCATCAAAGAAATCTATAGGTATGTTTAGAGTAATTTGATCATATATCACACTACAACATCCTGTTTACAATATGTATATTATGATATATTTAATAAAATATGTTAACTGCAACTGTTTTAGGTTTTCCAATATTTTGGTCATCATCCATGTCTCAACAATATTGTACAACTAGCAAATCAATATCAACCATGAATATGAAGAGATACCGAACTATGTTGAACGACACATGGTTTGTAAGGAGGGTGCATGCCTATGTAAAAAGATAGGAAGAATAGTTTGCAGGTAATTGTTTCATCAATTTATAGTTTTATGTCAATATTATATATCAACTATTTTGACAAGTTAATCAAAGGATATACTTATCTGTCTTTCCTTTAGGTATAATGCTCCTTGGCCATTACATTTGTGTGGATCCAAGTTATATGAGGATAAAGAATCAGGTGAAAGAAAATTTGAGCTAGTAGCAAATGATGATAGAGTTAACACACATAATCCATACATATTGCAATTGTGGAGGGAAAATATAGAGTAATAACCTGTTATTTCTAAACATCCAGTTATCAAATATATTGCAAAGTATGTGGAAAAAGCTGGGAGAATCTCTGAAACATATCTAGAAATGTTGATGCATATGCCAAACCTAGAAAATCCCAAGGATTTAGTTGCACGGGCATATAAAAATATTCTCATAGAAACAGTTATAGAAAGAGACACTGAAGGTCACAAAACATGTCATATGTTGTTAGAGCTTCCACTGGTGGAGAGTAGCAGAAGGTTTGTTAATCTAAATGTCTCACATGAATATTTGAAACCTATAGCAATGAATAATAAGCATAATGATGAATAGTGATAGGAGTGAGAAAGAATTAGGGCTTTCATGGTGGTTTTCCAAAAGTTGCAGAGTCTTTTCTATCTGTTTTTCGCGTGAAGGAGTTGCAAAGAAGTATTATAGACATGTTTAGTTCCTTTAGGGCCCGTTTTGTGCATGGAATTAAATTATCCAGAATAGGCCTATTCTAGAATAAAGACCTATTCTCGAATTAATTAATCCTGAAAATGAAAGCTGGAATAAGCTATTCTGCGTCTGGATCCCATAATGTAGAATTAGAATAAGGATTATTTTTTATTTTTTTAATTAATTTGAATATTTTTAACTTATTAAAAAATTATAATTATAAAAAAAAAATTTCTTACGAATTTTAACTTTTGAACTTATCATTTTTGTTGCTGGTTTTTTAATTAAAATATATATGTATATTTAACTAATATATTTTAAATTAAACTATGTATAATTAACTTAAAAAAAATAAGATTATTAAAAAAAATTATTTTCTTACAAATTTTTAATTTTTTTTTATCAGTTCAAATTTTAATTTATGAATTATTAACTTATTAAAAAAAAATTAAAACAAAATTTAAAAAAAAAATCAAATAATAAAATAATAATAATAATTTTCCCACAAAACCTAAAGAACTGTTCACGCATGGACTCGGTGATTGATATATTTTGTTGTAATTTTGAATCCATAAATAGCTTATTTTGGAATAAGAAATGAATTCCAGGTTTTTTTGGGAATTAGTTAATCCAAGCATTGGCCCAAAAATGGGGATTAATTTCTATTTCCAAAATTCAAATGGCCACAAATGGTGATTTACTTTATTCTTGCATTAATTAATGACTATTCCAGGTTAATACCTGGAAGTGTCGCTTTTGTGGATTATTTTTATTTGTTAAGGTCCCTGGTCTTTTCTCGTATGTTTTGAGTGTAAAATGCTGTAGGTCTAATATCCCACATTGGTCATACCGTGAGTTACCTTGGTGTTTTTATGTCCTAGCCCGTAGTAGTTACGTGTCGAAAGGAAAAGCACATTTTTGACCCACGGGTTGTGAAGTGTTATGGTTAAGTAGTTTCCAGCTGGCAAATAGATGGATATATTTTGGTGGGTTTGTGTCAGAGATGCTTAGATGGTGATGTGGATGAGGATGACAGGTGGAAGAAAGGCATTATTGCATGGTCCAAGTCATCATAGGTCTAGTCAGATCACGTGGTAGTGCAGAGGTGACATGTGGCAGGTATGACAGGTGGCGGGCCAGGTTGGATGGACACATGACGAGGTTCAAGTGAGTGAGATCATGCAACATAGCATAGGTCGTCAAGGTGGTTGAATGGACTAGAAGGTGGATCAAATTAGTGGGTGACATGTGGTGGTAGATGGAAGTGGATTGTGAAGGCTAGATCGAGATCTGACAGCAATTTGCTACCGCGTGAAGGGAAGTTGCAAGGATCTTAAATATCGCAGGGTAGTGAAATGGATGATGCTTGTCTTAGGTGAAGAGATAAGGGTGTGGGGCCTGCACAAGATAAAGTATACAGGTGTATCCAAGGGCCAATAATATGGTGCCATGTGGTCTTCAAAGTGGTTTGACTAGGTGGAAATAATATTTCTTTTTACCTTATGCCCGCATTACTTAAAATGTATCGACAATCACATTTTAAAGTTTAAGAAGGGTCTTGATCTTGGTTGTTGATCACATTTGGTGCTAGAGAAATATCCATTGTGGTTATTTTTTTAAAATTTTCAAATCTTTCTGCGTGTTTTCAACATTGGCATGTTCCAAGATGTGCAGGCGAGTGGCTCAAGGTTTTTCTTGGGTCGTGGTCAGTCTTAATGGTGTCATTCAGTGGATAAGGATGTTCTCTACTAGTCTGAACACATTTATCATAGTATGGTGGTTTCTTGGATCTCTGAGCTCATTTTCTATTCTGGGATGTTTCTGCCATGCTTTGATTGTCATGCATCAATGAGATAGGATCCTTGTTTGTATTTTGGCAAGTGGATTGTCATAATATATCTTTTGGGTGATCTTTTGGAGAAAGATGAGATTTGGCGAGATAGGACTGCATTGATGACTTGATAAGATAGTTTTTTAAACCCTAGGGTTTCAACTTCTACTTATGTTTTTCTCTCTTTGTTGTAAGGGTTTGAAAGTTTTGGTTTTCCAATATTTTTCCCATTTAATATAATAGAATATATCATATTGTATGCAGATGGAATAGAGAGTTCTTGTAATCTTTATCCTATTATTGAAGTGGTGAATTTTAGATCATATTAGAGCATGTACATGATTCATCATACTTAATACAATTATTCTAGTTACATGTCTCTCCTTGGTGTCAATCTTGTGATTTTTGGGTTTTCTGATTCATTGCATAGGGTTACCTATGCACATGTTTTATTCCACAGTTCTTGGTCTAGGATCAAGTGAAACATATTTTGGATAGGGCATGAACTTATTTTGATTTGTCTACAAAAGGATCTTATAAGTAGTGGTTGGTCTGGAGTGATTGTGTCTATGTATTTGAGTATTTAACAGTAGTTGGTTCATCTTTCTGTATTTGCATTTGAGATCTGTCTAATGGATAAGACACTAATCAAGGATTAGTCAATTTTGTTAAGATACATGTTGATAGGTGTTGGTCTATATCCTTCATCTTTATATATCAAAACCATTTTCAAGTCCTAGCTATTTTGTGGTTGTTAGTTGTATGTCCTACTTGGTAATAGAGAGTCAATGAATGTCTGGTTAGTATTTAGCACTTTCTTACCATGATTTGTTGTTATAATCCAGAATATTGAGAAGTTGTAAAGAGTTGTATGTTGTCTGGGTTAGGTGCACCCACCTTGGTTTTGCAGAGCCATAAGTGTAGAGGCCATTCTTGTCCCTATAGTTTGTCCAGTTGTCTTATAGAGCTTCTATAATTGGAACTAACCACTCCTAACATCAGTCTCAAGGTATATTGGTAGCTCAAGTTAGAATAAACATTTTCAAACACCAAAAACTATCACACAAAATATATTGTAGACGGCTATAAAACAAGACCCATTTGTATGGAAGGTATCACATTGATTGATGCAGGAAGATCCTAGATATATAATCCTAGAAAAAGAGGAGATAAAAAATAAAGGCCAAGGGAAATAGTAGCTATAGTTAGAGTTTTCCCTAGGTTTGTATGCATTCCTCCACGTGATTCAAAAAAAATGGATGGAGTTTTGTTTATCTGAGTTATTACTATACAAACCTTTTTGTAACATTGAGATGTACATTTGTGATGATAATGATACTATATTAGCCAACTAGGATTGGTTGAATTATAATCCTTGGCATGTTGAAAGAGAACCACTTACATAAAATGATGAACCTACAAGTGATTCAGAAATGAAAGATAATGGAGGTATTCAGGAAAATACCACATAGCATGAATGGGAAATCATATCCAGGCTTGATTGTGGTTAGCACATACAGGTTTCTAAAATAGACATGTTGGGAAAAAGAGATATTGATAGAAACACAAACTTGTGTAGTGACCATCAAAGTGAAGAGAATACAACTGGAGCTATCAACTTCATTGGTGAAATAATGAAACATGGATGTCTCACGTATGATGGAATTCTAGAATGCATCAACTTTACAACTCTCAATGAGAAGAAAAAAAGACAATTAACATTATTTTTGCACATTATCATAGCAATTAAGTGGGGAACCCTTTGTCTATGATAATCCAAAGAATTATGGGAACAAGAAAGTCTTATCTACTAAGTGCCATCAATCAATCTCTTTAAATGACATCAATGCCAAGTCCTTCTCTACTTCTGTTACTTGCACCAACTAGATTTGAAGATTTCAATATAGAATCTTGTACAACTCATTGAAAGTTGTGAATACCAATAAAATATTTTTCTCGATTAGAGGGGACATGGATTAAAAGTTTTGATGAAGAGATGGCTCACATAAGATATATTTTGATTGATGAAATGAGATTTATTTGTCAAATTTTTTTGGAAAATATAGATTGTCGACTCAGAAAAGTGTTCCCACAAAGTGATGACATAAGTTTTGCAGGTAAATCTTTCATTGTTGTTAAATACAATGTTTATGTAAACTATTAATGATATAACTCATTACACTATCTATATATAATATTGGTAGATGGTTTTGAAATAATTTATGGTGAGTCATTTCAGGTATATCTATTAATTTGGTTGGTGATCGGGGTCAGTTACCTCTAGTAGATGATAAACCGACATATGTTATCCATAGGCGGAAAATTTACTATTGCAAGAATTCAAAATAGTGGTTACAATTGATAAAATATTTAGGAAAGATAGAGAAAATATTAATCAAAAAATATTTTTTTAGCTTCCGACAAATCTGAGAGATACTGATCCAAAAATAGATGAATGGAACTTTCTTATGATGAGAACCCCTTTAATTTTAGATGATACAACCAATGATGAGTTTGAAAAGGCAGTTCATTTGTCCTCAAAAAATGAAAATGTTCATAACCATAACATGAGGATGTTGTATTCTTGGAGGTACATCATGTTGCACGTATTCTTGGAACTAAGTCAAGGAGTAGTAATACAATTGAAGACTTCTCAGGTGATGAACATGAACTAGAATTATTATTCAACAAGGATTCAAGGGTGATGTTGATGATAAATATTTAGACCGAAGCAAGTTTTCTCAATGGAGCATTGATATATATCCGGAACATTGTGTACAAAAAGGAAGTGATCGACCTCAACCACAATCATATGTCATAGTTGAATTTGATAATTTTTCCAGAATACCATTTGACGAATACCATCCAAAAGTAGTTACAATAGGACCGTTACTAAGGGATTGAACCTTCCAATTACCATTAAGGTTTGCATGAGCGTTGAAAATTCATAAATCTAAGGGAAAAAATCTTACAAATGCCACATCTTATATAGAACCAAAGGAGATGGAAGGATTGAAATTTGTGGAAGTATCTCGTGTAAAGTCTCTAGAAGGCTTGATAATAATGCCACCATTCACATATGACTGCTATTAAAAAATGAAAAGTAGGAAACAACTTTCCAATATAAAAGCAGAAGAAATCAAACTCGGATATCTTGAAAATTAATGATGTAATGTAATGATGAATTTTCAAATTGCTAATAAGAAATACATTATTGATTATTCTCCTACTTTATCTAAAAATTGTGCTCAATTATTCTTAAGCAATAAATTAGTAGAATATATTTGGAAATTATGTTCACTTTTTCTTTGATGCCTTTGAATGATCATAATCACATATTATATTTCGATACCCATATTTTCATTAATTTAAATAACATGTAAACTTCCAAATTAAAATATAACATGGTTTCTTAATTTTTATTTTTTTATTTTTTATGGTTGTTAAAATGATTTTGTTCACATTTTATCATACTAAGACAATTGTTATCTTATTCTAAATATTATTGATTTAAAATTTATTTCCCTTTAATTAAGTATACTTTTATTCTGATTATTTTTAATATTGATGTTTGTTTAAAAGTTTTGTAAAATACCATTTCAAATATGGTTGTCTTTGACACAGAGTCAAACATTATTGATACAATCCCAACTTCTTCGGTGATGGCAAATCATATCTTTGAGACTGAATATGAAAATTTTTCCTAAATAATTAAAGATTTGTTTACAAATATAATAAAAGTTGTGTAGAACACAACACTTTCAATTTAATATGTAGAGGAACTCGAAATAATGTAGATGGAAGATGTCGTGAGATTTGTGTGTGACACATCTGAAAAAGTAGATGTGATTCTGTCCTTGATGAAAGAAGTCTACCGCGATCGTTGTTCAAATAAAGGTCACAATACCATTTTAATTGTTTAAGAATATATGATGTACTTACATCACGACAAAGAATTTTTTCTTGATAGAGTACATTCTTTTTTTTTGGCAAAAATGTCAAAGCCATTATAATATATTTAATATTTATTTTAAAAGTGCTTCAATAGAGCTCTAGGGGGAAAGAAGTAGGGAAGAAAACTCCCCATCCTAGCCCAAAATTTATATATTAGCATATTACAGAGACCTTACAAGTCAAAATGATATAAACATGTAGTAAAAACACCAACATATTATACTTTGACATATCTGAAATATCCCTGGCATATCAGCCACACACAAAATCAAAAGGGATTATTGACTTTAAAAACTAGGCTTGTCCTTCCACTCCAAGCTATGAACCTCCCAATTTACCCTTTCCTTTAGAAGCCCTTCTCCCTACCCAAGAATCCCTAGATGATGTAGCTGAAGAAGAATATGTGGATATGTGGGGAGAAGGAATCACCATTCCTATGTTCTCCAAGAATGCTAGCACAACTGAGAGGTTTTCAAATAGGAGAAATACATTTGCAACAACCCCATTCTTAAGAATGTCAATGAATTTTAAAATTTCCCTCCTGAGATGTTGCAAATCTCATCCTTCCAGTGCCAGTTTGATGACATCATATAAGAAAACAAATTCGCTCTTACACTCCAGGTGAGAAAGGGGAAAGAGGCCCCCAATCCAAGCCTTTGATCTGCGAAGTGATACCATTAAGTGCCACATGTAAATCCATCACTGTTGAAAATTCCAATTTTAGGATCTTTGTCACCATCTACATACAAAATTTTTAGTCTGGGATCATGTCATACCAGTTGGATAAGAAGACTGAAACTACCTACAAGTGATAGAAGTGCCTGGGAGCACCAAGAAGCAAAATTTTGTCACCAATTATATTCCTAATAGCCTCCATAACCCTATCTGGGAATTTATTAAAATCTAATTTCATGTGCCTTCCCAAATATGGGCCCAATAATGGCCATTCCCATTCTTTCATTGGCAGAGAAATCCTCTAATTAAGACATTTGTAATCCATATTTACTGGACAAAGATCCTACCAAAACCTAGCTATAGAGAATAAATTAGAAGGCCTCATGAAAAAATCCCAAAACGGGGAGAATATATAGCCCATTAAGACCTAAGACAACATAATGCAGAACCTACCACATTAAATTCGCATGAAACTATGGATTAGCTAAATCTGAAAACCCTGCATTTTCCCCAAGTAAGAATCAATGCTTGAAAGATTTGAATCTATACTTCATACCTCCTTGGACACTCCAGCACTATATCGAGTGCCACGACTTATGCTTACCTCAGAAACATAATATCTTACCATGGGAGAGAAACTTGTGGTAATAACCAAAAAATGTGGATGGTGTGTTTTGCATTACCACATTAATTGGGCATCTTCCATATCCAAATAAACATGAAATCCATCACATAATACTGAAAAAAATTACCTTTAATTGTAGTTTGAAATGGACTACCATGTGATCATTGTTTTCCCATGCTTGAAGCCTCTTAAATTCCTGACATCTTTTTCGGACAACATTCATCATGTAAGAGTTTTGGTATTTTATCCCACTAAACCATTGAGTAATCTGCCTCCCAATCCACCTCATCCTCATTAACCCCTTGATTGCATAACCAGTCAGAAAATATATTGGCCTCTCTATAGCAGTGCGATATAATATAGGATGAAGAAAGACCGAGGAGTTTGGCTACTTCTTATAGAAAATATTGAATTTCCTAGTTCACTGGAGCCTTTGCTGATAAGTAAGAGATTATTAAGAGTGAGTTGCCTTCAATGTGAACATCTTTAAATCCTATTTATGTAGCCAGTCTGACCCCACATAGAATGGCCCTAGCCTCGGCCATGTTATTCGTACCATATGGAAGCCTACAATGAGCTGCTTCCAAGATAGATTTGTCATCTCTTCTTGAAACAAATCTCTCACCCAAATTTTCTAGGGTTCCCTTTACATGCACCATAAAATTTTTTTTTTTGATATAATGTGAGTCAGGAGGTCTCCATTTGATATATTTTCTAACTTTCTTCTTAGGCCTACCAATGATTACCACTTTGAATAGAATTGCAAATTTTTTTATAGTTGTTGAGTATTGCATTATCAAAGGATGTATATGTAGATGCAAGAGCCTTATCCTTAGAGACATGAGCATTGACCATTTCTGACACATATTTCTCTACCACTGTACATATCTGATCCATCAGAGATATCCATTTTTTAAAGATCCTCTTATTTCTCTCCCACCACAAGCACCATATTAGTGAAGCTAGGGACTCACCAGATTACAGAGAAGGACTCCTAGTGTAGTAGAGGCCACTGCTGGAGGATCTATTTTAAGGTGTTGGGTAGTGGGCCTTGCCTCCCAATTTTACTAAGTGTCCATTTCTACACTTCTTATACAAAATCGCATGAAACCTAGAGATGATTAGAGTCCTCCACTACCTTATTACATAGTAAACAAGATAAATAATCTGATATGCCAAGACGTTTAAGCCGAGTGCCTAATAAAATCCTATCTTGAAATGATAACCACAAAAAAACACCAATTTTGGGTAGGATTGAGTTGTGCCAAAAAAACTTGAGGATTAGATTGGAGTCTTTAGGATTAGAGACCAAAACTTTATATCCCTCTTTTACTGTATGTACTAAGAGGGGAGGGGTAAATCAGTACCTCTAAAACTTTTGTATCCCTTTTATCAATTAACCTTTGTAATCAATTGTATATCCATTCAATCTTATTTATACTATCTTGATGTGAGTTATATCATTTCATAACATTAACATATATGTGAATCATTCATAGAAACATTCATGAAAGTAATTAACACATAAAATGAGATATGATATCACAAAAAACTCCTGTTAGGAAGTAAATACTGTGGTGGGGATGGCACCCACAAAAAATCACTATCTATAAATTGGAAGGGGCCGGTTAAGGCTTACAATTTGATCACTTCTGATGATCTACTATGTTAGGAGTATCAGTGGAGACCAGTTAAAGTCTACTCTATTAAGAGCTTTAGCAACACTGTTGAGTGTGCACTCGGTTAAGAGATTTTTTGTTGGACTATTAAATCCACCTCCTTGAAATTATTTTTACACTTTGCTCCACTTGTTAGAATGATAGAAAACTACAAATTGACCTGGTAAATACAATCTCTTATTGCTGATACAGATCCAATTTAGTTTACATGAAAAAGATTATCACCTAATTGTGATTGAATAATACCTCTAATTATTGGTTTCCTCTATTCTTGGTTCTGATAACCAAATCCTCCTTTTGTTGTTCTTGTTCTTGAAACTCTCAATTCAATCCATAGATGTTCACGTTATGTTCTCCTCTCTCTTTTTTATTTATTTTTATCTATGTTTAATGAATGAATGCATCATCTATTTATATATGGATTGACTTCATCAAGTTTTGATAAAAATCATGTTAACTCTAAGATCAGGTTTACAACTTATACCTAGATCACCTAGTCTATTTTTCTTAAATTAATTAGACTGATTAAAGCACTTACATTCATGTATCTTATCCATAAAGAAATGGATTTAAAACAATTAAATATCCTATAAATATAATACACTTGCGTTATCTGACGTGGAAGTCAGATCCACTTTTTTGCGGGCTGCAACTGACTTTCAGTTCTGTCTGTCAATCATGCTTGACTATCCTTCAGTTTTGTTTTGTCGGTTGCACTTAAACTGTCTCATCGGTCTACACTGTATTCTGCATGTCTAGTTCCTCTATCAGGTTCCTCTTTGTCTTTCTGTCATTTCATTTTTGGCTTACACACTAACTTGTGTCATCGGTTCTCTTTGCACTTTTTCATCTGCGGTGATCTCTATGAGTCTGATCTACACTTTGCTCAGCCCGGTCTTTCGATGTATGCATACTGAAAGTGTTTTTTTTTATACTAATGGAAAATTAATGTCATCAATCTCTCCCTTTGGCATTAGTATCAAAAACTGATATGTGAAAAATACTAACAAAATGTTAAGTCTATACAACATATATAATCCTTATTCATTTAATGACTCCCCCTATGTATATGTCGATATATCTGTACATAGGATATATTTTCCTTCTCCATATCATTTTCCCCTTATAGCTGTACCATATACATATCATACTTACCATTTTCCCATCTGAATGAATGAATGAATTGTATTTTGTATTCATATCATTTTCCTCCTTTTTGATATTAAGGGAAAAGGTCTTTACCTTTAGAGCTTATCAGGAATATGGGAATGTGAAGACTTCATGTCTTGCATCATTTTCTCCCATTGTTATTTGAGTTTCTCCAAAGCCACGTGCTTGAGTGTAATCTTGGAGTGCATATCATAGATGATGTCTGCTACAGACATCTCTGGAGTTCTATCAGTTTACTTTCTGCACTGATGTGTTGTTAGAGAAGTGTAAGGTTTTGTAGAAGTTGAGCTTGGAGCTCAGTTACTTCTTTCCTGAAATGTGTTTCTGCCTCCCATAGTTCCTGCCTTAACCTTTTTATCTCAATTATCTTTTCATAATGCATCTTAAATGCATTGTCTCCATCTGTGGTTAAGCT
Source organism: Thuja plicata (assembly GCA_018584345.1). NCBI lineage: Eukaryota > Viridiplantae > Streptophyta > Pinopsida > Cupressales > Cupressaceae > Thuja > Thuja plicata. Next base: position 290,378 of record MU227057.1, read on the forward strand.
ACTAGCACTATTTTCTAGATCTGCATCTAGCTTTGCTATATTGTCACTATTCTCCTTAGTGAACTTGTCTATAGTGCTCAATTTTTGTATTAAGGTTATAGCTTTAGATATGATTGTGTCTAATTCAGTTATGAATTCTGAAAGATTTACCTTATTTATTGCCACTTCTTGGTTGATTTTCTCTATGAGCTTTTGTTTGTACTTCATCTCATCTCTCTCCTCAATTTCCTTCTCAGCATCAATGTTCTGAGTTGTGATTGTGTTGATGAGGGTAGCTAATTGATTAAATATTGTCTTGTTTTGATCAATATCAACATTGGGCACCATTTGATGTAGAATGTCTCATGTTGTCTCCAGTACCATGGAGTCCCTGTGTTGTTTCTTCAGCTTCTATTGCAATTCCTTCCTTTGGCATATCTCTCCATGTTCCTGTAATACTTCAAAGTCAAGTGTAGAGGGGTGACACTTTGGTATTACAATAAATTCATCTAATGTGACTTCCATCTTATTTTTCTTTGATTTCTTCTTCTTATTCTGAGATTCACTGGAATGTAGTACCATTTCCATTTTCTCTGCTTTCTTAGTAGTGCTTGATGAAGTGACCTGTTATGCTCCTTTTAGCTACTTGGCATTGGTTTCAGCTTGTCAGGTGTCTACAGAAATCTCCAGATTCACCTCAACATCGTCGGTAGCACTCTTGTCAGTTTTCTTAGGAGTACCATCTTTTGGTTTGTCTCCTTAATTTGTGTCCTTTGCTTAATCAATCTTGGTTTCTTCATTCTTGTCTTGAGTATCTACATCCTTTTCCTTATCTCCTCCAGTAACCTTATTAGTATTGGTTACATCTTGAGTAGTTCCGATGTCTTGTTGACCATGGGTGTTATCCTTGTTTGCTTCTTCTCCTGCATCCTTTGGAGTATCCTTCCCCAGTGATTTTCTTGTTTCTTGCAAGATATTGATAGCTTGTATCAATATAGGCATGTTGCCTGGAATATTTACTTGTGTAGTATCAATATTTGTGTTCTTCTCATCATTTTTATCCTTTATAACAGTGACATCTTCATCCTTATTTATTTCCTCTACTGGGTCATCAGTAATGTCAATGACATTAGTTTCACAATGTTTTTATTTGTGTTATCTGGCAATGATTCATCTTCAACATCTGTAGTCTTCTTGCTTGTTTTATCATCTTCTTCTTTATCTAACTTAATGGATGTGTTATCTTGAGTTTCTTTGTCAACATATTTTTGTTGAAGGTCTTTGTCGAGGCTTACCTTGTCAGTTGGTCTATTCATTATCTTACACCATTTCTTATGACTGTCCTTCTCAAGCTCTATAAGCTTTCCTTCAAGGAGTTTGTATGCTCTCAGCTTTGATGAGAACTCCTTTTTGTACTTCTCCATCATCTCATAAATTTCAACCTTCTTTGATTCAAGTGGCATGAGAGAAACAAGAACTCTCTCTCTCTCTCTAATTTCTTTCTCATTCTTCAATGAAAATGTCCAACGGGAGGATAATCTATCCAAGAGTTCCCTTGGTACATAACTTCCCTCAAATTGCATTGGTAGATATTTGAAGTTGTACATTTTAGCTATAATGGTGTCCTCAATTTTATTCTGATCTTTTGGATTTAGTTTCGGCCATCTTATAATGTTTGGATCTGTAATAGATCCAGAATTTGCAATATACAAAAAAATGTCATCATTAGTTTCAGGTTCTTTTACCTTAACATTATCTGCCTCTCTGGATTCATCGTGCTCGGTGTCTTCTTTATCCTCTTGGGTCCTGATTAATTTCTTTCCTCTTTTATTTTGTCCTCTCTTTGGTGCGGGAGATTTCTTCTTGTATGTCCTGACCTTTCCTTTCTTTAGAGGTGAAGGAGTAGAATATTTTGATGTTTTTCTTCTTGTCCTAGAAGTAGTTGTTGTCCTTGGCTTTTTAGATGGTGGAGGAGGTGGTGAATCTGACTTTGTTTCTTTAGAGTCATCATTTTCCTTAGATTTACCAATAGATAACTATTCTTCAGTTTCCACCTTTTGTTCAACTTCTTCATCTTGGTCAATTTCTTATTTTGTTGATGATAGAATCTTCTTGAGATTCTTGACCATCTTGTCTTTTTTCTTGACTATTTTCTTCACAACTAGGCCAGATTTGATTCTTATCTTGGCCTCTTCATATGTTCCAAATTTTGGTTGTTTCTTGTCCAATGGTTCATTGATCAAGGCATCAATTTCCTTAGTTGTAAGATCAATATTGATCTCATACTTTAATGGTTCTAACCATGTTGTCCTTGGTAAAGAAGGCTTAATGTATGTATTTTCAGTATCAACCATGAAGTGTATCATTCTTATATTGTTCAATGAGTTTCTCAGGGATTCTTACCCTCTTTTGCATTTGGTCTTTGAATACTTTGAAGTATTCATCTATGGTTGTCTCGAAGTTATCTCCTAGTGTAGCTATGTGTTCATTGATTTGCATGGTTACCATTTTGGTGTTGTTCCATTTAAATTCTTTGAACGATGGGAATGTTTCTTGAAAATAAAAGAAGATACACATTATGAGTGAGCCAAACTTACAAGTTTTTGACTTTGCATTCCTGATAGTCTTTAGATTGTCCTTCAATTGATTCAGGAGTTGTTTAGATAGGTCCAGTTGTGCTCCCTTCTTTACAATTTTTAACATTGTGTCCACTGCACCTGATGCTATGTTGTTCAATCTGCATTCCTGGAAGAATTTATATCCCAGAACACATGCACCGAACTTGATTTCATCATCAATTATTGTGGTAACATTTAGTCCTCTGCCATCCCATTTAGCTCTTGTCATCTTTTCAGTGTTGAGCTTCGATGGATACTATAGTTCCTTAACTTTATTGGTTATGGGGTAATCGGTGACCACATGAATGATGTCTCAGGTTATTACCTTTGGTTCATCCAACCATAACTTGTTGTTATGAATTCGGCTTAGCACTAACCAAATCTATTTGGTCTTGAAGGGTTTCAAAAACATTAGGGCATTGGTGAGCACTTTCACTTCAATATGAATATGTTCTTCCTTAAGTGTTCCATCCTCGTTGCAAAAATTCTTATAAGCTTCTTCAACCTATGATGTTCCAATATCTGCAATCTTGCAGTGTATGAATGACCGAACATCTTCAATGAGTAAAACCCTAGCTGGGATACATAAAAATTCTCCAGCATCATCAGGTTGTGAGGCAACCTTAGAATAGAGCTTATAATTAGGTTCCTCACATTCTGTGTTCTTGATGAGCCTGAACTAATCTTTCTTTGCATTCTTGGATTTCATGGTTCGTGAAGTTAAGGTCATTTTCAGATATTTAGGGCTTCTACGTATTGTGTTAAAAATAGAGTTGTCGGTCTTGTTCAACTTACTATTTGTGCTTGTAAAGGTTTTTGATATGCTTGGGAGTGTTGTTTGGCTGAGTTGTGATCACTCTATAGCTTATTTTCTCTTTTCTCTAAAATCACCTTTGGTCACTCTTCTCTGGGTGACGTGACAAATGAGTCGTCGTTTCCCTACTTATAAGTGTTTCCCTAAAATGTGTGTCATAAATGCTCACCAACTCCTCAGTGTATGAAGATTGAGTTCATCAGTGAAGACACTACTTCCTTTGGTGACACTTAAAACATTTCAGAGCAGTCACTATTCACTTTTCTTTTACCGACAGGTTTTGGTATCACTGACAACTTGTTTATTTGATTGTTTACCGATGAGGCTCGGCTTATACTTAGCAACTTTGATATCAACCATCACTTCTCAGTAAGTGTTAGAAATCTTAGCTTCAAATGTATATCGATGAGTTCAGTATACATGCACGAAAGCATAGTTATCACATATTTTAACAAGTAATACCATGATGCATCTTTCTTATTGTAATTTTGCATTATATCAACATATATTATGGAATGAATTAAAAATAATAAGTTGAGTAATGATGTTCCATACTTACTTGTTCAGCTTAAGTGTGGGTGTTGATGTCATTAGATCCATTGGATGGGGTGTCACCATTTGCATTGCTTGCTCTAGCTTCATCATTTCTTGAAGTTTTTATCCATATTTTGTCTCTCGCCCTCCAGATATCTTCAATGGTGTTTCCATTGGGATATATTCTTGTATCTGTCATTTGGTCTATGTATTCTTTCTTGAGATGTCCAACTTTATGATAGTGTAAGCATGACATTTCGGGGTTTGTCCAGCCTCTAGACTTTCTAGTCCATTATCTCATACAGTTTTCATAAATGTGACCATATCTTCCACATGCTTTACAATTTTTCCAATTATTGTAGTCCCATACATACTAATTACCAACTCAAGTTGATAGGGAGTTTCTTGACCTTTAGGCTTCCATGCTTGCCTTTTCTTTTCCCAGCATTCAAGAGTTGTGTGCCCATTCATTTTGCATGTAGGAAAATATTTGTCAATCTAGGTTTCATTCTTTGGTTTTTTTATCTTAGACTTACATTCATATGCTTTATGTCCTTTTTTGTTACATTTATAACAGAATCCTATGAATGAAGATGTAGATTTAGGAATACTTTTCATTTTGCCTCTGCAAAGATTTGATGTATGACCTTGCTTTCCACAACGATTGCATGTCAGATATCTTGGTCTTGGATTTTAATAGAGATTCTTTAGATTAGATTGATTTGACAATTCTCCATTCTCAGTAAAACCTAGACCATTGTTGTTGTTGACTCTTCATTGGCCTTCAAGAAAATCATCCATTCTTTTATTTCTTTCTTCAGCCTTTTTGATAATTTCATTATGTTGTTACTGAATTATTTTTTCATGTTTCAAATTTTCATTCTCATCCCTCAGTTCACTGATAGCTTCTATTCTTTCAATGACTTCAACATTTATTCTATTTGCTTCTTGACTCATAAGAATAATCTAATTTGTAATCTCATGGTGATGCTTTGTAAGTCTTTGTGTCTCAAACTCTTTTTCTTGTAGCTGTTCTGTGATCTTTAATAGGTAGTGTTCTTTCATTCTCAGCTTGCCTAGCATTGTTCATGACATCAATCATCCTTACCATATGTGTCTCTTGACCAATTTGTAAAGATTTAACTTGTCCAGCCAGATGTAGATTGATTTCAGTTAGGCTTGTGATGCTTTCTTATGAATTATCTGATTCTTTTCTTGTAGTTGATTTTGAAGACTCAAAGAAATCTGGAATCTCTTCCTCATGATAATTTATCTCATTATAGCGACATTCCATATTCTTTCTTTGATCCAACAACTGTCTCATGTTAATTCTAGCTTCTTTATACTAATAATAGAACATCTGAATTTCAAGCTTCTTATTCTGAATATTTTTATCAAGTCTATACTTCTCCATTGTATGATCTTTTCTCTTAAGCCTTTAAGCTTTCCAAGAAAAGACTTAGCTCTTCTACCAATTTTTGGGATTAATGGGAAGCATGTATTGAGAGGGAAGGGATGAATCAGTACCTCTAAAACTTTTGTATCCCTTTTATCAACTAACCTTTGTAATCAATTGTATATCCATTCAATCTGATTTATACTATCTTGATGTGAGTTATATCAATTCATAACATTAACATACATATGAATCATTCATAGAAACATTTATTAAAGTAATTGACACATAACACAAGATATGATATCACAGAAAACTCATGTTAGGAAGTAAAAATTGTGGTGGGGGATGGCACCCACAAAAATTCAATATCTACAGATTGGAAGGGGTCAGTTAAGGCTTACAATTTGATCACTTCTGATGATATACCCTGTTAGGAGTATGGGTGGAGACCTATTAAAGTATACTATGTTAAGAGCTTTAGCAACATTGTTTAGTGTGCACTCGGTTAAGAGATTTTTTGTTGGGCGTTTAAATCTACCTTCCCTGGAAGGATTTTTACACTTTGATCCACTTGTTAGAAGGATAGAAAATTACAAATTGACCTGCTAAATGCAATATCTTATTGTTGATTCAGATCCAATTTATTTTAGATGAAAAAAATTATCACCTAATTGTGATTGAATAATACCTCTGATTATCAGTTTCCTCTGTTCTTGGCTCTGATAACCAAACCCTTCTTTTGTTGTTCTTCTTCTTGAAACTCTCAATTCAATCAATAGATGTACTCATTATGTTCTCCACTCTCTTTTTTCTTTTTTTCATCTATCTTTAACGAATGATTGCATCATCTATTTATAGATGGATTGACTTCATCGAGTTTTGATAAAAACAATGTTAACTCCAAGATTAGGTTTACAACTTATACCTAGATCTCCTAGTCTATGTGTCTTGAATTAGTTTGACTAATTAAAGCTCTTACATTCATGTATCTTATCCCTAAAGAAATGGATTTAAAACAATTAAACATCCTATAAATAGAATACAATTTCTTTATCTGACGTGGAAGTCAGATCCACTTTTTGTGGGCTGCAACTGACTTTCAGTTCTATCTATAGGTCATGCTTGACTATCCTTCACTTTTGTTTTATCAGTTGCAATTAAACTGTCTCATCCATCTGCACTATATTTTGCATGTCGAGTTCCTCTGACGGGTTCCTCTTTGACTTTATCTCATTTCATTTTTGGTATACACACTAACTTGTGTTGTCGGTTCTCTTTACACTTTGTCATCTTCAGTGATCTTATTGAGTCTGATCTTTAGTTTTCTTAGTCTTGTCTTTCGGTGTATGCATAACAAAAGTGTTTTTTGTATAATAATGGAAAATTAATGTCATCATCTTTAGGATTAGAGACCAGAACTTTATATCCCTCTTTTATAGTATATCTACTAGAATTTCTTTTTGTCCATATCAATCTATCCATGTCACCATTTATTGATAGAAACCATTTCTTAAGGATACCTTCTAGATCCAACCTTGGTGCAAGAGGAATAGGTAACTGGGAGAGGTCCTTCTGTTTGACTATCCCATCTTCATATTTCAGATAATCGACAATTTTCACCCCCCACCGTTGTTCCAAGATGTTTCTAGCCTGCTAAAGATTTGGGAAAAGTGGAAAACTGGGGGAAGCCATTCCAAGAATCCTACCATAAATGAGCCTGGTTTCTCAAATTAATAATGCATGATAGGTGAGGAAGAATGATAATTGACACAAGGAGGGTATGGAGATGGGCCAAAGCCACTCCAAACTACCAAACCAACTCTTAGAAAAAATGTGGAAGAAACAACAACACAGTGAGAGAAGAAATAATAGATATCATTTTTATTAATATATCAAATTCATTACATGTTAGGCTGTAAGGCCTTCTTGGTTTTGGCCATATACATTCAGTGAATTACAAATTTATCTTCATACATGAAAGGTCACAGACCTTCCTTACAATATCTCAATGGATAAAATTCTATTACATTGTGATATCGAATCCTATATCCTAAAATGATCCTCCTTAAACTAGAAACAATGAAACAAATATATACAAGATTCCACCAAAGAGGTTGGAGCTTAAATCCAAAAGAGAAACCCAGATTTAGGTCCACACAGATCCCAAAGAGAGACCCCAAATCAATTAAGCCACAAAAATTAAATTCCGAAGTCGGCCACCAGATCCAACTCCAAAATATACAACTCAAGCCAAGGTTGACCAAGCAACAGAGTGACTCAGGAAAAGAACACCCTGAGAAGAAGGAAATAAAAACCCAGGTGATAGAGAAATGACCTCAGAAACAAGCATGCCCAAGTGACAGAACCTGAACAATAGAGACAAGCATTCCCAAGCGAGAGGACCTGAGAAATAAAGAATGAACAAGCATGCCTGAGAAACAAAACATGAGCAATAGAGAACTCTTCGATCAACCTCAAAACAAACTAAGGAACAAAATTCAACATATTTTATGTTGAGAAGGATTACCAAGGACCCAAGATTTTCCTACATTAGACACCTGGGGTTACAAGAAATAATTCCCTGAATCATGTATCAGGTCCTACCTAAAATGAATCCAACTTACATCAAGAAATCCAAGATGAGTCCTTAATCAGTCTATTCTTGCACTTCACCCGATAATCCATGTATTCCTTTCCCCTTGTACTTCTACCAACTCTCTGTTTCAAAATCTTCTCAACTTCCTCTATCTATTTCATAGGATAATCACTTGGTACTGTCGCTTCTTCATCAGGTTCATGATATTCATACAATTCTAAAATATTGAATATAGGTGATATACCAATATCCTTAGGTAATTCCACTTTATAAGCATTTCCACTATCAAATATTCTCAGTATTATGCAAGGACCAAATTTATTCATCTTCAATTTACCGTATGTGTCAATAGTAAATCTTCCTTTCTTCAAACAAACCATAACTGCATCACCCACTTCAAATGTTTTATGTCTTCTTGATCTTTCTACACTATACTTGTATTTGTGATTACTTTTCTCATGTTTCTATTTTATATCTTCATGCAATGTTTTCATAAATTCAAAAAATTCTTCTACTTCAACACTTCTTTCCTCTTCTCCAACAATATCTCTCAACTCTGATATACCTCTTGGTTGTGTGCTATGAACAATCTCAAAAGGTTTATTTCCAATACTTCTATTTACTAAACTGTTGTATGAAAACTCTTCTTGTGCCAAGATCAAATCCCAATTACTTGGTGTGTCTCCAACTAAGAATCTCAACAAATTGCCCAAAATTCAGTTTACAACCTTTGTTTTTCCATCAGTCTGTGGATGAAATGTAGAACTAAACTTCAACTTAGTACCCAACTTTTTCCAGAGTGTTCTCAAAAAATAGCTAACAAACTTACTGTCTCAGTTAGAGATGATACTCCTCGATAATCCATGCAATTGGACAATCTCCTTAATAAAAATATCTACTATATGTACTGCATCTAATGCTTTCTTACATGGTATGAAATGTGTCATCTTAGAAAATCTATCCACAACAACAAAAATGGAGTCATTACCTCTAGTTGTCCTCGATAAGTCATGAACAAAATCCATGTTGATATCACTCCAAGGTTTTGCAGGAATAGTAATCAGTGTATACAAACTAGTATTCTGACTCATTCCTTTTGCAACTTAAAAAACTCCACAACTTTTCACAAATTTCTAAACATCCTTATACAACTAAGGCCAAAAATACCTTTCCTTCAGCAAACTCAATGTTTTATCAATACCAAAATGTCGAGAAAATCCAATACTAGTTTTCTCTTTATCAAATTAGTTCTTATTTATCCTCTCTATATACACAACATAATACCTTTGAACAACATATCTTCTTGAATGAAATACTCTTTATAATTAGTTGATTGATTTGAATTAGGTTCTATGCACACTCTCCACTGCTCAAAAAAATCAGGATCATTTTTATACAAATTCTTCATGTCATGAAAACCAAGTACCTCAACTCTCATTTTAGTCAATAAAGATCTCCTTCACTCAATGCATCAACAACTCTTTTAGAAACTCCACTCTTATGCTTAATCAAAAATGTGAAACTTTGCAAATACTCTACCCATTTCATATGTCTTTGATTCAACTTATTATGACTACCCAAATATTGTAAAGCCTTATGATCAACATACAACACAAATTGATTTGGCATCAAGTAATGTCTCCATTTCTTCATAGCTTGAATAATATCATAGATCTCTTTATCATTGACAGAATATTTCCTCTTAGAACAATTCAACTTTTCATTAAAGAAAGCAACATGTTTACCTTCTTGAGCCAATACAGCTCCAATTGCACTTCCACTTGCATCATATTCAACTTGAAATACCTCATTGAAATTAGGTAGTGCTAACATAGGTAATTGAACAAATTTCAACTTCAATGTCTCAAAACTTTTATCATCTCCATGTGTCCATTTGAATTCTCTTTTGTCTCCTCTCAGCATCTCAGTCATAGCATTACAAATAGACTTGAAATTTCTGATAAACTTCCTGTAAAAACTTGACAATCCATGAATTGATCTTACCTCACTGACATTCTCAGGTGTAGGCCAACTAATTATAGCTTCAACCTTCCCAAGATCCATCTTCAAACCATCAACTAAAATCACAAAACCCAAATACAAAAGTTCTTCTTTCATGAAGGAACACTTTTTTAGATTTAACAACAACTTTTCCTCTTTCAATATCTGCAACACTTACCTTATATGCATCAAATGGTCTTCTCTAGTTTTATGAAATATTAGAATATCATCCAAGTATATAATCACACATTTATTCAAGAATTTATTCAATACTTCATTCATTAATCTCATAAATGTACTCAGTGCATTAGTTAAACCAAAAGGCATAACCAACAACTCATACAAACCTTCCTCTATCCTGAAAATAGTCTTCCATTCATCACCTTCCCTGATTCTGATATGATGATATCCTCTTTTCAAATCAATTTTGGTAAAATATTTTGTTGCACTCAAACAATCCATTATGTCATCCATTCTTTGTAAAGAAAACCTATACTTCATTGTCTTGTTGATTTCCCTGGAATCAATGCACATTCACCATTCTCCATTTTTCTTAGGTTCCAACACAATAGGTATTGCACATGGAGTCAAAATTTATCAGATCAAACCTTTGTTAAAAAATTCATGAACTTGTCGGTTAATCTCTTCATTCTTGGTCAGTATTAATTGATATGGTGATTTGTTCAGTAAACTAGCTCTAGGAATCAGATCCATACAATGACTGATATCTCTCATTGGTGGAAAATCATCAGGTACATTATCTAAAATTATCTCCTTGTACTTAGTGGGTAACTTAAAAACCTCTATAGTAATGTCATATTTTGTATTATTACTCAGTTTGTTAGGAATCAAAGCATAATAGATATCATTTCTTTTCAAATCCTCAACAAAATTTCTACTTTCCATCAGAAAAACTTTCAGAGATGTACATATCTCAACAACAAATCCTTCAACCAAAGGTAACAAAACTTTCTTCTTACCGTCAACCAAAATAGAATATTTATTCAATCTTCCATCATGTATAACATGTCTATCATATTTCCAAGGTCTACCCAATGAAATATGACAACAATCTATAGGAATAATATCACACAACACCTTATCATAGTATTTTTCATTTTTCAGATACACAAAACATTGTTCACTCACCATTAATGTGTGCTCATCCTTGATCCATGAGATCTGATAGGGTTTTAGATGCTTCATCCTTTCCAAATGCAAGTGTGTGACCATTTCCTCAGATTCTAAATTCTATGAGCTTCCACTATCAACAATCACCTTCCAAAATCTGTCTAGAAATCTACATCTAGTCTTGAACAATCATTTCCTCACTGGATCTTGCTTATCTTTCACACTCCATAGTATCCTTCAGATCATGAGATTTCCTTCCTTTTCAGCTTCATTAGGTGACTCTTCTTGCACCAAAGAATTTATTCTACTATAGATCTTCTTGTTTGCATTTTTACACTCAAAAAATATATGTCCTTCCCCACCACAATTGTAACAAGTTACTTGTAACCCTTTTCTGCTATAACCATCTCGGGAGTAACTACCTCTTCCTAGGTATGAACTTCCACCTTTCCAATTATTCTTATGGGGAACTCTAACTTCTAAGAGCTTCCTTTCTCTTTCCAAGACCCTTTCCTTAGTATTTCTATAATGTCTATCACTACCCTAACCCAAGGACTCTTCTATGTCCCCCTTCTCCACTTAAAGCTCTCCACCAATTTCAAATTACTCTTCTTCCATTCTTATTCCTTCAATGCACCCATTGGCTTCTCTTTTCCAACTTGAACCCAATCTGACATTGGCAATAGGAATGGTATTCTTTACCATTCCTAGGTCAGTTTCAATTGATTCTGATCCACTTTGATAGATCCCTTCATTAGGTTTAAATTGATTTCCTAGTTTTCTTATTTTGAATCCTTGTAGCCTCTTTGGTCAATTAGGCCTCCTAGAAACTGGTTTTCATGGTTTTCCTCACAAACTCTCTTAAAAAACCACTAATTCAACTATCGATTCTTCATAGGTCTATCCTAGGCTCTAGGATTTTGTAGGTTTTAGACCCCCATCCTGTCGGTACATAGGACTTTCACCAAACCCCTATTTTTAAGGGTTTTAGGAGCATGTACACCAGTCTAGGTTCTTTACTTTCAAAGGTTACTCTAAAAAACTCCACCAATAATTTCCTTGCATACAATTATCAAGGACACACTCCTCTACATTCTCCCACCATTTATTGTTTCAATCCAATCCATTTATCATCTTTCCATGCTATTGTTATGCACAAGATCCCAACTAGAATGCCAGTGCACTCGTCTAGAGCTTGTTGGAAAAGTAGATCTCCTACATCTACATACCCAAAAACATATATTTACAATATCTCCTAATTGATTCCAAGTGGCCATGGTTTTCCAACCATGGGAACTCAAGAGGGACACATATTTACAAGACTGGCCCTAAACAAACCAGCGAAACAATGAAACTCAAAGAATTAACAAAATGTACAATGGAAGTACTAATCTACAAAAATAACTCCACAAAGAAATTCTATATGGAAAAACACAAAGTCTTAGTGCACTCATTCATGCCATTCAATCCATTAAAGATCTGGATCAAGGCTTTGATTCAAATTACAGTCACTTTCTTGCTCCTTTCCAAACTTAGTCCATACAATAGAAAAGTCAACCCTTAGATTATAGTTTTTTTGACCTTTTATAGGTTAACACTGCATGTTTAGACCCTAATTTTGGGACTGGAACACATTTAAAGGTATTTCCTCAATTCTAGGAAATGTTTTCATGACAGCTTTGTAAAGTTGCAAAGTTGTCAAGAGAAACTTTTACAATTTTTTTCATTTTGTCATTCCACTACTCTTAGTGGTTCAAATCGATTCTAGATCATTACATAAGACCTTTAACCACTTAAAAACACCAAAATCACAAGTGCCACTCCAATTTGGATTTTTTGTCAACCTTTAACTATTTTTTTGATTTTCTAGGACTTAAGCTCTTAGATCCTAATTGATCACACCAAACACTAGACTCTAAACACTACTACCACTAAAAAAACACAAAACAACCTTGGGAATTTATATCTAGTCCTTATTACCTTTGTAGTTTGCTAAACCAACCTAAAATCCAAAATGCTTTAAAGATCTTCACAAGACCTTAAGGTGCTCCTGCACCATCCTCCCCCCTACAACAAGACAATCAGGGTATCTTAGGTGTGATGAACTCCATGCTTATGCCATGATTTTTGAAGTATCCTTCTTCTATCCATGTAGCCTCTGACTCTGGTTGGTGTTCACATTTCACCAAATGTTCCATGTAGACCTCGTTCCTTGTCTTCTTCTTCACTCTTGAATCCATAATCTTTTTTGCTTGTGGCTTAGTTTGAAGAGGTACCCTGAGTTCTTCCACATCCTTAGTCACATTTTTATTGTACTCTTCTTCATCCAGCTCTAGTCCTTTATATCTAATCAAATCCTTCACATTGAATATTGGAGATATAAACATCTCTTTGGGTAGTTCTATCTTGTAGGAATTAAATTCATACTTAGCTAACATTGTACATGGTCCAATCCTCTTCATTTTCAGTTTGCTTGGTATCCCATTCTATAGACTAGCCTTGTTAAAGAAAACCATCACCAAGGCTCCTACCTAAAATTATAAGTCTCTTCTCTCTTCATCCTTCTTGGCTTTCAACTTCTGATTAGCCTCCATCAATGTCTGCTTCACTTGCTCATGGACTTCTCTCATTGACTATGCAAAGTCATCTACATGTCCAATGATTCCCTCATATCCTTTCAATTATCTAAGCTCAAAAACAACCCTTGGATGTACTACATATACAATCTCAAATTGACTTATACCATTAGTCCTATTTGTGCTATCATTATTGGAAAATTCTTCATGTAGGATAACTTGTTCCCATCCTTTCCCATACTCTTTAGTCAAACATCTTAGAAACTTGCCAAGAAATTTGTTTATTACTTCTGTCTGACCATCAGTTTGAGGATGACGTGTAGAATTATGATAAAAATTAGTTTCTAGCCTTTTCCATAGGGTCTTCAAAAAGTTCCCCATAGAAATTCACATCATTGTCTGCAACTATGCTCATTGGCAAACAATGGATCCTCACTATCTCCTTGAAGAAAAGGTGGGAAATGTGACTAGCATTATGTGTTGTTTTACATGGGATGAAATGACAAATCTTACTAAATCTATCTACTACCACAAACACACTGTCTAAGCCAGTTGGATTCCTAGGAATCCCACTATGAAATCCATACTTATGCACTCCCATGGTCTATTTGGGATGGGTAATGTCTAGTAAATACCTGCATTTGATGATGTCCCCTTTTCCTTCTAACATAATCCACACTGCTCCACATATGATCTCCTTATATCTTTCTGCATTTTGAGCCACCAATATAATCTCTCCGCTAAGACTTGGATCTTTTTAAACCCAAAGAGTCTACTCAAACTCCCATTGTGCTTCTCTTGGATGAGGTTCTCCCTCATGGAACCCCTTGGAACACATAGTTTCTTCACTCTAAACAACAATCCATTTTATAGGATATAATCTGCATACTCACTATGAAAGTGATTCTCAAAATAAATACACACCTTATATAAATCTCTAAGAAATCTTAATCTCCTTGCTAAAGGTCCTTGAATCCTTCAACCACTGTACTCTGCAATTGTATATCCTAGATGATGAGTAATCTCCTACTAAGAGCATCTTCTAGCTTGTTATTTACCCCTTTCTTGTGCTTGATAGTAAAAGTGTATGATTGTAGAAACTCCATCCATTTTATATGCCTCAAACTAAGCTTCTCCTATTTATTTATATAGCTTAAAGCCTAGTTATCAATGTTTACCAAAAACTCCTTTGGCAAGAAGTAGTGCCTCCACTTCTTAAGAGCTTGCACCAATGTATAAATCTCTAGATCATAGGATGAGTACCTACATTTTTCTTGATTAAGCCTTTCACTAAAGAATGGTACTAGTCTTCCTTCCTGACTTAGGGTTGCACCCACTACTATCTTACTAGCATCACATTCCACTATAAATAACTTTTCAAAACTTGGTAAAACAAGTATTGGTTGGGTGGCTATCTCTTTCTTCAATCACTCAAACCTTTCATTCGCTTCCTTGGTCCATAGAATTTTTTTCTTAACTCTACCCTTAATGGTATCTAGGATAGGTGCACAAATTTCACTGAATTTCCTAACAAATTTCATGTTGATGAAAATTATTCAATTGTGTATTGTCATTGATGTTTACACAAGTATAGTGATGTTTACACAAATTTCTAATCCTATCCAAGCACATTAAGTGTTTGTTAAGCTCTCTCGAGCATTGAACATTATCAAAGTGATTTTTAGTTCTAACCGAGTTCACTCAGGCATTATAGTTTTCATTGGGCATTGAAGAATTTTACTATTGACTGAGTTATGCTTTTAGTGACAGCTGACTAAAAGAAATTTATATTTTATGGATAATTAATTGTATGAAGATGACAAACATGAATTTTATTAATTATTTGAAATGATATTAAGGCTGACTTGACATTATGATTGAATACGAAATCAGATGGGACTCTTATTGAATACAAAACATACAAAGCTACAACATAATATCCGATCAATAAGGATCAAGTAATCAAAGCCAAAGAAGAGATATAAATCAGCAAAGATAGTTTTTTATCAAAATAGGTCAATCCATTGTTACTCTCTAACAATTGTAGTAGTGATCAAAATCTCTTAAGAGAGTAGACTTAACAGTATTTTGTAAATCCTATCACAAGGTGACATTTCTACATTGAAGTGTTTGAAGACCTCTAACAAGGCCACTCCTCATAGGGTGATTAAATCCTCTAACAAATTCACCCCTAATAGTGTGTTATTCTAACCTTTAGCAGGGTAGGATCCTAACAGGGATCACTTCAGAAGAGTAAAAAATAGTGACTAGTTGCTATTGGTGGTTTTTCCCATATTGGGTTTCCACATTAAATCTTGAAGTTATCTATGTACATTCCATTTTCTTTATGGTTTATGTTTCTAAAAATTAATTACTAAAGGATAATCACAGTTAATATCTTAAGATTTTCTATGTTAACTGAGTGACACTAGAATATATGTGTTAACCGAGCAACAGTGACAAATTTGTTTAAGACATCTAAGGGAATTAGATTTGTTTTTTGTGGTAACTGATTAACCCCTCCCCTCTCAGTTACTCAACTCATTTCCAAAAATTGGTATCAGAGCCTTTGGTGCTTATAGTTAAGGTTTAAAGGCCTAGGCTAAAGATTAGAGATGTATTATAGAAGGGATATCCCTAAGCTTAACAAGGACAACTTTGTTGCATGGAAATATTTGATGAGGCTACATCTATCTACTATTGGAGATACTGGTTTTCAATTCTTGGATCATAGGTATGTGGAGCCGCCGAGACCTTTGACTATGGATTAGATGGTGGACATGAAGCATCATAACATAATGATGATTGATGTAGCTTCTATACTCAGCTATTCCAAATTTGATGAAGTCAAGGAATTCCCTACTACCTTTGATATGTGGAACAAACTGCATGATATCTATGGAGGAGATGCAAATGTAAAGAGAGCCAAAGAAGAAAGTCTCAGAGGTCAATTTGATATGATGAAAATGAAAGGATAAAATATTACAAAGTATGGTGAAAGAATCAAGAAAAGTGTTAGTGCAATCAGAGGTGCTGGTGAAACAATTGAAGACAAAATAGTATTCAGCAAGGTATTGAGAACTTTACTTCTTATCTATGCAATTAGAGTTTTAGCTATTCAAGAGATGAGATGTAGTAATGACATAACTCTAGATGGATTGATTGGAAGATTATCGGGTTTTGAGTTGGATAGTTTTTTAAATTATTCTCCTAATCCTAGCAATCTTGAGTTAGCATTCAAAGCCAATTTAGACCTTGGAAAGATGAAAGGAAAACAGATTAATAGTGATAGTGATGATGATTCTGATGATGAAGATCTGGAAATCATTGAAGCATTACTTGCAAGGAGAGATGCAAAAAGAAAAGGACAATACAAAGGAAGAATACCATTGATTTTTTTTTGATGTGATGAGGTTGGCCACATTGTTTCTAAGTGTCCAAACAAGGAAGACAAAGGTGAGAGAAATTTCAACAAGTACAAAGGCAAGAAATATTTCAAAAGCCACAAAAGCTACAAGAACAAAGGAAATAAATCTTTTTATATTCCTAAAGATTCTGATAGTGATGAAGAGGAAGATGAGATGGTTTACTTTGCTATTAAGGATGAGTCAGATAGTGAAGAAAATGAAAAGACTGCACTATACTCTCATATTAGTAAGAATGACACCTGGATAATTGATAGTGGTTGTTCTTACCACATGACCGGCGATAAAACCAAATTTGAAAATATTGAGCACTATGATGGTGGGAGTGTCAGTTTTGGGAATTATGAACCCTGCTATGTGAAAGCTAAAGGTTGTATTGCTCTTACTGAAGGAATCAAATGTGATAATTCTTATTGGGTTGAAGGACTAAGGCATTATCTACTAAGTGTGGCACAACTAAATAATATTAGTTTCAAGGTATAATTCATGAATGGTAAGGCCAGGCTCCTGGATGGTAGAGGAAACCCAGTTGGAACTGGCAGGCAAACAAAAGGTAATCTATTTTATCTCAATCTCAATGGAAGTTCATGTTTTATTGCACAACTAAAAGAAAGATGGTTATGGATTAAAAGGTTGTGTCATGTGAATTTTGATAACCTGGTTAACATAAGTAAGAACATAAGAGTAAGAGGCATTCTTGATCTGAAGAAACCTGAATTAGCAATTTGAAAACAATGTCAAATTGGGAAAATGGGCAAAAGAAGCTTCAAGACCAAGAACTACAATACAAAAGAAGTCTTGGAATTAGTAAATACCGATTTGTGTTGACCAATTAGAACAACAAGTTACACAAGTGAGAATTATTTCATTCTATTTGTTGATGACCACTCCAAAATGATGACTGTTATGTTTCTCAAAGAAAAATTAGAAGCTTTTTAGAAGTTCAAATGGTACCTAGCCAGAGTTGAAAAAGAAACAGGAAAGAAAATTAAATGCCTAAGATCCGACAAAGGAGGAGAATTCATTTCTAATGAATTCAATGAACTCTACAATGAAAGAGGAATCAAGAGACAAGTATCTTTCCCACGTACACCACAGTAGAATGGTATTGTAGAAAGAAGGAATAGATCCATCATGGATTGTGCAAGAACCTTGATGATTGAAAATATTGTTGCTACCAAATACTGGAAGGAATCCATCAGCACTACAATTCACACCTTGAACTGAGTTCAACTGAATAAAGATACTGAGAAGACACCTTTTGAATTATGGTATGGCTAGAAACCTAATGTTTGTTATTTCAGAGTATTTGGAAGTAAATGCTACATCTTGAAGGAAGAAAGAAATAGAAAATTTCATGTAAAAGGTGATGAAGGTATATTATTAGGCTACTCCAGCAAAAGCAAAGCATATAAATGTTTAAATCTTACTACTCACCAAGTCATATAAAGTGTGCATGTAAAGATCAGAAAGTATGCAGAGAGAAATGAAGAATAGAGAAGTAAAGAGCCCAAAGACTACATAAAATTTTTATATTATGAACCCAATACTATACCTAAGACACATGCAATGGTGATTAAATAGAAACCACGTCAAACACTAAATTCATCATCACAAACCTTCTTGCAACTTGTGCAACCACAGATGCTAACTGAAGAAACCAAGGTACAAATAGAGGGAATAGAGTCTCAGACTGAAGAAACTGAGTCATAGAAATAAGCACCCAAGTTGTAGATAGATGCACCCTAGTCTAAAATAGTGGAACGTGAGTATCAGACGAAAGAACGCGATAGAATATTTGAGCATGGTGAACACAGTGGAGCAAGTCCAGAATCAAGAAGGAAGGATCTTGTACTTGAAAATAATGTTAGAAGGCATAATGTACCTAAAAAAATAATTGGAGATCAGACAGAAGGTGTAATGACAAGGAACAAAATCAAAGCCGAATGTTTACCTAGTGAAATTGAACCTAGAACTGTTAAAGATGCATTGAATGATGAAAGCAGGATGGAAGCAATGAATGAAGAGATTGAGTAGATAGAAAAGAATAAAACTTGGACTCTTGTACCTAGACTAAAAGAAAATAATGTGATTGGTACTAAGTGGGTATTTAGAAACAAGATGAATGAGAAAGGTGAAGTTTCTAGAAACAAAGCTAGATTATTATGTAAAGGATACGCTCAAGAAGAGGGTATTGATTATGGAGAAACTTTTTGTCCTATTGCAAGACTTGAAGGAGTCAAAAATCTTCTGGCATATGTTTCACATAAAGGATTCAAGGTATACCAAATGGATGTAAAATCTGCATTCTTGAATGGAATTATAGAAGAGGAAGTCTATATTGAGCAACCTGAAGGCTTTGTAGATCCTAACAAAAGGAATATGGTTTGAAAACTACCCAAAGCATTGTATGGACTGAAGCAAACTTCGAGAGACTAGTATGAAATATTGCATGGTTACTTGACAAGTATTGGATTCTAGAGAACTAATGATAGCACTAGCTTGTAAATCAAAGAAGGACCTCATAAAAAGATACGATTAGCAGAAATATGTGTTGATGACATATTGTTTACTTGATATGATTATCTATGTAAAGAATTCTCTGAAGATATGAGTAAGGAATTTGAGATGTCTATATTTGGTGAAATAAAATTCTTTGTTGGTTTACAAGTTTATCAGATGAAGGATGGTATCTACATCACTTAGTCTAAATACATAAAGAGATACCAAATAAATTTGGGATGGAATATTCTAGACCATTTAGAACACCCATGCCTACTAGACATAAGTTTTCTGAGGATGATGATTCAAAGGAGCTAAATAAGACTACGTACAGATCCATGATTGGAAAACTTATATATGTTGTTCACACTAGACCTGATATTGCATTAGCAGTCTGTATTGTTGCAATATTTTTAGCTAATCCCAGAGAGAATCACTTAACGACTATCAAAATGCTTCTTAGATATCTTAAGGATACTGAAGATTATGGATTATGGTATAAGAAAGGAGGAAACTTTGATTTGAAGAATTTTACTGATGCTGATTGGGCAGGAAGTGTCGATGATAGAAAGAGCACAAGCGGTGGAGAATTATTTCATTAAAAGAGGTTATTCTCTTTGAAAAGAAAGAAGCAGAACTACATTTCTTAGTCTACAGCAGAAGTAAAATATGTTGCTACAATAGTAAATTATTCAAACATCATATGGTTCAAACAGTTGTTGTCAGGTATGAAAGTGGAAATAAAAGAACCAATCATTATCTATTATGATAACACTAGTGCTATTAACATCTCTAAGAACCCTGTGATGCATACTAAGACTAAATATATTGCAATTAAGTATCATTTCTTGAGGGAATTTGTTCAGGACAAAGAAGTAAAACTGGAATTTGTGAATGCTAAAGAAAAAATTGAAGACATATTCACTAAACCGTTACCTAAGGATGCTTTTTTGTATCTTAGAGGAAAGCTAGGGGTGATTTCCCTAGCTGGGGCTCACTAAAACACAGTTTAGTGATTCATCAACTGAGCGACGGAACATATTTTACATGTTGATGCAGTTATCAAGAGCTTATTGCATATGAATCAGTACAAACATATACATTACAACTTCATTGGATACATATATATCAGTTGGTGTCTTTGGAATTGGTTGTCAAAGAGGGAGAGATTACTGATGTCATAAAGATAACTAATAGAGAGATTGATGACAGAGGGAGAACCTTATCAAGAAATATTACAGAGGGAGAGATTACTGATTGAGAGATTGATGACAGAGGGAATTTTTGGATAAGAATGAGAATGAAGCTAAGGACATTAATACAATTTGATTCTTATGTATGTTTCCCTATAACTCTTTGTATTATGACATGTTGTGTTGCCATCAATGCCAAAGAGGGAGATTGATGATGACAATTATTCAATCGTGTATTGTCATTGATGTTTACACAAGTATAGCTATGTTTACACAAATGTCTAATCCTATCCGAGCACAGTCAATGTTTTTCGAGCTCTCTCGGGAATTAAAGATGATCAAAGTGATTTTTAGTTCTAACTGAGTTCACTCGGGAATTATAGTTTTGGTTGGGCATTGAAGAATTTCAGTGTTGACCGAGTTATTCTTTTAGTGACAGCCGACTAATAGTTTATATTTTATGTATAATTAATTTTATGAAGCCAAAAAATATGATTTTTATTAATTATTTGAAAGGATATTAAGGCCGACTTGACAAGTCTTATCACACACACACACACACAAATATATATATATGTATATATATGTATATATATACATATATATACATATGTATATATATGTATATATACATATATATATACATATATATATACATATATATGTACATATGTATATATGTATATATATGTATATATATGTATATATATACATATATATGTATATATATACATATATACAAATGTATATATATATGTATATATATATGTATATATATACATATATACATACATATATATACATATATATACATACCTATATATATGCATATATATATATATATATACACATACATATATATATATATATACATATATATATATATGTATATATATATGTATATATATATATGTATATATATATATATGTATGTGTATATATATATATGTATGTATGTATGTATGTATGTATATATGTATATATAAAATATCAAGTTTGGGTTGTGTGGAAGAGTGAAGATATATGTTTTGTGATATGAAGAGTGAAGGAAAAATCAAATGGGATTCTGATTGAATACAAAACATACAGGGCTGAAACAAAATATCCAATTAGTAAGGGTCAAGTAATGAAATCCAGAGAAGAGATCTAAATCATGAAAGATAGTTTCTTATCAAAACAGGTCAATCTATTGTTACTCTCTAACAATTATAGCAGTGATCAAAATCCATTAACAGAGTAGACTTAATATTCTTTTGTAAATCCTCTCACAAGGTGACATTTCTACATTGAAGTGTTTAAAGCCCTCTATCAAGGCTGATCCTCACAGGGTGGTTAAAACCACTAATAAGGTCACACCTAACAGTGTGTTATTGTCACATTTAACAGGGTTGGATCCTAATAGGGCTCTCTTTAGAAGAGTGAAAAATAGTGACTAGTTGCTATTGGTAGTTTTTCCCATATTGGGTTTCCAAGATAAATCTTGGTGTTATCTGTGTACATTTCATTTTCTGTATGGTTTATGTTTCTGCAAATTAATTACTAAAGGACAATCACATTTAACATCTTAATATTTTCTATGTTAACCGAGTGGCATTAGAATATCTGTGTTAACCGAGAAACAATGACAAATTTGTTTAAGACATCTAATGGAATTGGATTTGTTTTTATGGTAATTGATTCACCCCTCCCCTCTTAGTTCTTAGACTCATTTCCAACACTTCCCATATAATTGGGCTAACCCATGGAAGCTTCTAACTTTAGTCTCTATCTTAGGATTAGGCCAACTTAATATGGCTTCCACTTTTCTCTTGTCCATCTTCAAGTCACCTTGGGATACTAAAAATCCTAGGTAGACTAATTCTTGTTTCATAAACTCACTCTTTTGAAGGTTTATGGTGAGCTTCTCCTCTTGTAAAATTTTCAACACAAGTTCAAGGTGCTTCATGTGCTCCTCCTTTGTTTTTCTAAAGATGAGGATGTCATCTCAGTATACTACCACAAATACCCCTATATAATGTTTTAGGACTTCATTCATCACCTTAATAAAAGTAATAGGTGCATTTGTAAGCCCAAATGGAATTACTAACCACTTATATAACTCCTCTATGGTTTTAAAAGCCAACTTCCACTCATCACCCTCTTTTATCCTATTCTAATAGTATCCACTTCTTAAATCAATCTTCGAAAAGTATTTATCACCCCCCAAGCAATCCATTAAATCTTATATTCTAGGAATAGGAAATATATATCTAATAGTTATCCTATTTATTTCCCTAGAGTCAGTACACATTCTCCACTTACATCCCTTCTTTGGAGCCAACACCACTAGGACAACACATGGGATGATGCTCTTCCTTATCGGGCCCTGGTCCAAAAGCTCTTGCACTTTCCTTGCTATCTCTTTGTTATCCTCTGGTCTCATCTTATATGAAGCCTTTTTAGGCAATGATGCCCCTATCACAAAGTTAATTTGATGCCTAATCTCTCTATTTGGAGGTAGTGTAAATGGAGTTCCTTCACAAATGATGTCTTGGAACTGTTCTAACAACTTCTTTACCTCTGTGGGCATAGGTGATTGTTTAGGTGTCTCTTCCTCTTTTAGCTTCAGGAAAATTTCATAGCCAATTCCTTCTTCCTCCTTCATGTCCTTGAGGAATTGTTTCCCACTCAGTAGTAGGGTGTTGGATTCCATCTTCTCCACTATTTCTTCCTCTATCAAAGACTGTATCTTATAAGTTACTCCAATCTTCTTGAATGATTACTTGTTCTTTGTGCCATGGTAAACTACCTCCCTGTCATACTTCCATGGTATTCCAAGCAACAAATGGCATGCATCCATTGGTAGAACATAAAAAAGTATCATGTCTTGATACTTGCCAATAGTAAACTCAACCCACACTTGTTCATTAACCAAGATATTATGTCCCTTGTTTAACCAAGTTACCTTGTAAGGACACACATGGGGTATCTTGACCAATTTGAGATTTTTTACTACTTCCTCTAAGATCACATTATCAATATATTTGGAGTCTATTATAACTTTGCATACTTTACCAAAATTTTTGAATTTGTCCCTAAAAAGAGCCCTTCTTAGCTTGTGTTCATCCTTTGTAGGTTCCTTGATCAGAATTCTCCTAAGCATCAATCTTTCTCCCTTCTTTGAATCCAAACTTACCTTAGACTGTTTGGTCATGTCCTCTTGCACATATGCAATTTTCTTCTCTCCTTGTGAATTTGTTGGATTGTTTGGACACCTATAGGTAGGGTGACCCAATTGTCCACAATAGTAGCACTTCATGGTATCAAGTTGTGAGCTCCTTCCAAACCCACATGATCTACCTCTTCCACCACTGTGAAATCCTCTACCTCTGTTATATCCTCGCCTATTACTGGTCTCATGGTTTTTTTCAATAACCCTAGAATCTCCTTAGCTCCTCGTATCATTGTTCCTTCCACTAGAACCACCTGTATGTCCTCCTCTAGAGTCTCTACCCCTTCCTCTTCCCCTAGAGTTGGAATCTTGTTTCTTTCTAAGTTTTTCTTCCACCTTAAGGGTCATCTAAAAACACCCATGGATAGAATTTAATGTGAAGAGGCTCAACTCTTCTTGTGTGTTCCACCTAAGGCCATTGAGATACGTAGAAACTTTAATTCTTTCTACCTCCTACACTCTTGACCTAAGGCATAGCTTTTCAAACTCTTATGTATAGGATGCCACATCTAGATTTTTTTGCCTAAGATCTTGTCTCCTTTTGTGCAATTGGATGTCATAATCCTCTGGTAAATAGTTATTTTTCACCTTAGCCACCATATATTTCCAAGATTCTAATGGCTTATTTCCTTCCCTTTCTCTTTCTTCTTGCAAGAACTTCCACCAAGTTAATGCTTGTCTTCTTAGCCTTTATTTGGATATCTTTACATTTTGTGCCTTTATGACACCATCACTTTCAAAATAGTTTTCCATACCCTCAATCCACTTCATTACTAACTCTACATGCATCTTTCTAGAGAATATTGGGATTCCTTCTATTTCCTTGCCACTTAATTCCTCAAGGGCCTCGACGAATGGTTCATTACATAATGGAGGGTCAAGATTTGGTTTTGCTTCCTCATCAACTTGACTCTTTCCCTTATCTTTATCCTCTCCCATTTTTTATTTCATCTTGTTCATTGCCTCTACAACTTCTACCAACTGTATCTGCATCTCCTCCATAGCTTCTTCAAGAAATATATTCTTGACTTGCCACTCTGACAAGTCCCTTTCAAATTATGCATTTGTGACCATGGTGCTTTCTCCAATGTACTCACTTCTCTCTGTCATACACTAATCACTTCCCAAGCCTTTCAATGGATGTGATACCAATTTGATGGGGAGATCTAAATTCTAAGAGCTTCCTTCCTCTTTCCAAGACCCTTTTCCTTGGTCTTTCTAGGGTTTGTATCACTACCCTTCTCCACTTAAATCTCTCCACCAGTTTCAAAATATTGTTCTTCCCTTCTCAATGCTTCAATGCACCCATTGGCTTATCTTAGCCAACTTGACCCTAGTCTAACCTTGGAATTAGGAATGGGATTCCTGAAAATTCCTAGGTCTCTTTCAATTGTGTTTTATCCACTTTGATGGATCCCTTCATTAGGTTGTAATCGAGTTCATAGTTTTCTTGTTTTGAAGTCTTGTAGAATTTTTGATCAATTAGGCCTCCTAGAAACTCATTTTCTTGGTTTTATTCACAAACTCTCTTAACAACCCTCTGATTCAACTATGGATTCTTCATATGTCTATCTTAGGCTCTAGGATTTACTAGGTTTTATACCCCCACCTTGTCTGTACATAGGATTTTTACCAAATCCCTATTTTTAAGGGTTTTAGGAGCATGTACACCAGTTTGAATTCTTTACTTTCAAAGTTTATTCTAAAAAACTCCACCAATCCTCTCCTTTCATACATTTATCAAGGACACACTCCTCTACATTCTCCCACCATTTATTGGTTTAATCCAATCCATTTAGCATCTTTCCATGCTATTGTTTTGCACAATATCGTAACCTGAATGCCACTCCACTCGCCTGAGGCTTGTTGGGAAAAATAAATCTCCTACATCCATAGACCCCAAAACACATATTTACAATATTTACATTGTATCCTACTTGATTTCAAGTGGCCATAGTTTTCCAAACACGGGAACTCAAGAGAGACACATATTTACAAGACGTACCCTAAACAAACGAGAAAAATAGTGAAACTCAGAGAATTAACAAAATGTAAAATGGAAGTACCAATATAAAAAAATAACTCCACAAAGAAATTCTATATGGAAAAACACAAAGTCTCAGTGGATTCATTCATGCCATTCAATCCATTAAAGATCTAGATCAAGGCTCTGATTCAAATTATAGTCACTTTCTTGCTCCTTTCCAAACTCAGTCCATACAATAGAAAATCCAACGCTTAGATTAGGGTTTTTTTGACCTTTTATAGGTTACCCCAAAATTTTTAGACCCTAAGGTCAGGACTAGAACACATTTAAAGCTATTTCCTGAATTCTAGGACATGTTGTCATGACAACTTTGCAAAGTTGTCATGAGCAACTTTTACAACTTTTATCATTTTGTCATTCCACTACTCTTAGTGCTTCAACTTGACTCTAGATCATTACATAAGACCTTTAACCATTTAAAAAAACCAAAATCACAAGTGCCACTCCATTTTGGAGTTTTGGTCAACCTTTGACTCTTTTGTTGACTTTTTAGGACTTAAGCTCTTAGATCTTAATTGATCACACCAAACACTAGACTCTAAACACTAGTACGACTAAACACACACAAAAAAAACATGACAAATTTATATTTAGTCCTTATTACCTTGGTGATTTTCTAAACCAACCTACAAGCCAAAATTCTTTAAAGATCTTCACAAGAACTTAAGGTGCTCTTGCACCATAGTCTTTCCTTTGTCTTGAGATGTGTCTTAATTTGACTTGTCTGGTTCGGATAGACTATTTTCATCATGAGATATATCTCTTCCTCTATAGAATATACTGTTGGAAATATTCAGGACTAACAGAGTTTACTGAGAGGGGAGGGGTGAATCAGTAACTCTTAAAACTTTTATTATATTTCTGCACTTGTATCTACTTAACCATTCATTCATCTGATCTACTGA
>MU227057.1:331218-355817 GCA_018584345.1 Thuja plicata
TGGTTTGAGAGAACATTATAGTGGCCTAAACCACTATTATGAAACATCTTGAGGACTAACCAATTCCAATGTAGCAAGAATTATACCAAAAATAGAGAGGAAGATTTGAGAGGTGAATCCAAACTCAAAATCAATTAAAAGACTCAATGAGAGGGTCAAATGAGGAAACTCAAGGTTTTAGTGAGACCATGTTGACCCATTGTACATTGGGGACCCATTGTTTCTATAGATATTTGTACTTAAAGGGCACCTCAGAGTCGCCTTTTCTCTCATCATCATAAGAACATGACCCCCCTTGAGAAAGGAAAAATTCTATGCATTTATTGTTATTATTTATGATCTTTTGACCTCGAGTCAATCTCCTTGATTCAGACATACTAAATATCTCACTTTATTCTTCCATTCCTATAGTTTCCTCACTCGAGGAAGACAAATCTGACAAATACCTATTCGCTGGTACCTGCACTTCATGAAATGAGAGAGACAGGTGGAAATGAGAGAGATATTTTACAAATGGTAAAAGACATTAATTAATCTCTATGGGGTGTATTGACTTATACCTAAAAATCCATGAGATTGTATGGGATACCTGACAAAAGATAATAGCTATATAATCAGACAAACATAGTTCACTCCATAGATTTTATTACATCTTGTGAAGGACATTATACATTGTTAAAATTATCAATTTATACTTTTAGAATTAGCTCACTCCATTGTAGGGAACAAAGAGAATCCCCTGTGATTTAACATCATTGATGTGCAAGGAAATAGAAAATTATCATAAGCAAATATCATAAGATAGTATTTAGATTAAATGCATTGGTATACAAAAATACCCCAAAAATTGAAAAAGAAAGGTAGTTTGATTAATCACGTCACTAATTTGTGCATGTCTAAATATTGGTGTCTTTTAAGTTATTTGATTCTAGTCATGCCCACTACTAGAAATGAGAACACTCTTAACTAGTGAGGTTGTTTAAGCATATATATATTAAATACACTCTTTTAGAATGAAATTTCTCTTAACAAAAGATCAAAGATATAAGTAAGACATATAAAACAAGGTGAATAATAGTTAGATATTCACGCTAAAACCAAAAATGCCATTAATATGAAACCCTAAGCATATTAGTGGAAAAAGTGCAGATTTCAACCCAAAACGATTGTTAAAACATACCAAACATCTCGCATAATTGTACATTTTATTCATGTCATTGACCTTCACATACTTAAAGATCGTCAACTACATAATTAGCCAACAAAACAAAATTGAAATATATAATTTTAATAACCTTAGCATACATGACATTGCTATGTTAGATAAACCATTCATAACCTTCAAATTCACCAACAACAATAAAGCAGAGAGAAGAGTAGATTGGAGCCTTCGTAAAGGGCCATGTTCACCTTCTCAAGTAGAGGTATATCATGGACGATGTCAATGTCATCCTCATCATCATAATCATCATCATCATCAGCAGCACCAGTAGCACCAGTACCAAATGTGTCAATGATCAATGCATTCATACTATCATCTTCAAATGAGTTTTCTAGCGCATGATCGTCATCTTCCATGGGATCATGATCTTCAACTTCAATACTCACACCTCCATGTTCCTCTATATTCACACCCCCATGTTCCTCTGATATGTGGAGGTCCATATCACATACTACACTAGGGAGATTGACTTATATAAAAGTGATGATAATCAAACCCCCCTTCAATGTGACCATTCTCCCTACAATGTCTCTTGGTTGTTTTGATTTTGATTCTTCTTGTCTTTAAGCCGTTACAACTCTTGCATAGAAAATAACATTTTTCATCGCCTTCTCTTTGAAATTTAGACAACAATCTAACGATTGTCTCCCTATTTTGATCGAATTCCCTTGTATTATCTAACATGATCCTTAATGTGTATATCTGCAAAAAAAATTGGACATGTTTTACTTAATGTTTATATCTGCACATATGGTTTTGATAGCAAATGGTCACTCTATTTTCTCGTGGTGAGAACTCTTTAGTTGTGACAAGAAAATGTCAAACAAAAAATTACATGTTACGGTAGGTTTTATATATGATATGCTACTTTGTAAATTTAACTTTAGGTTTTATAACTGTACATATATTTTCTTTGACTCCCCCACATTGTAATCATATCGACAGGTTGACATCAAATTAATGAGCACTAATGAACATTGTAAACATACATAAGTGGATGAACATAAATAATGAAGGTACCAGACATTGCCTGAAGTAATGAAGTGTTGACCCGGTGTTCTGATCTAGTATTCTCCTATATGATCTAGAACCTGCAAGGAAGGAAAAGATGGGGTTAGATCCAAAGGATCTAAGCAATGCCTGGCACCCTATTTCTGATCCTCATCTAAAATTGTTTACATATTTTCATTTTGAATGCTTGATGACCCACAAGCTTTGAGGGTCATGTCCAGGCAGTGCAATATTTGCACCTTAGTTAACAAAATATGTTAACAATGTGTATGTTAGCCTATTATGTTTGTTCACAAATTAATAACACATGTTAACACAATATGCTAACATACATGGTGTTAACATATGGTTTTGATAGCAAATGGTCACTCTATTTTCTCATGGTGAGAACTCTTTCATTGTGACAAAAATTGTCAAACAAAAAATGACATGTTACGGTAGGTTTTATAAATGATAGGTTACTTTGTAAATTTAACAATATTTGTAAATTCTATGTCAATATTTACAGCATTAAATTGATCATAGTTGGAAGACTCAAACACAAGAAGAATATGAGTATAGCCAATTTTTAGAATAATATAGGAAGACAACATGCACAACATATAAATTTTGGTCTATATTTCAACAGCTTTTAAATTGAAAAATAATTAGCAAATGTTTGACTCTCAAGAACTCCCACAACCATATAGAAAATCATAACAAAGTCATAAACAACAAAAATTTCATGAGTTTATCAAAATATGTCCAGCGTTATATCCACATGAAATTCTAAAAAAGTTTCAATATCTACAATAGCCCTATGTTAATGACATTTATGCATATATATGGTCCCAACAAATTAGTGCACAAACTACACAAAGAAGGCATCACAAAAACATGATTTCTTCTTTTGCCATTGAAATAATCTCGGCAGCACTAGCTGCCTCTCAAGCCTTGCACAAGTTGCATGCATTTCCTACATTAGGTATAGACGTAGATGCGGTAGATGTAAATGTGGTTTCATCAACCCATCGAAAGTATTGACATCCACTATTTCCTTGCAATACCAAATCTACATCATCAATTCCTAAAATGATTAGTTGTCACATTTCTTTTAAACATAAAATATAATTTAGATTCCATATCTAGACCTTTTTCTTATTTGGACAACCCCAAAATTGACGCCCAGCATTACTTGTTGTGTGTGACGTCTTTAAGTCACAAGGGCCAACACCACATTGACACATAGGCGCATTGACCAAAGCCATCGACACTATATCGATAGTTATTGCACTGTCATTCCAACATATCATTTTGTTTAGTTGATTATTTTTTTCATTCATACTAATTATAATAAAATTAAAATATTGAAAAAAAAATTTCAGTTCATAAACCATGCACACTGTTTATGCTATGTTGAAGAAATTCAGAATGGAACAGATGTGGTTTTTGTCATCATTTTTTAAGAGTTATTTATTTATTTGCAGGCAGTCTATTATTATAGATTATGGATTGATCCTAGGTTAGGGGATTGGGAAGGTGACCTATAAGGGTCTATAATGATGTAATAAGGCTATACTAGCCCCTAAATATTGTTGAGAGCACTAAGAGTGCAAAGTCTTGTAAATTGCCTATATTGGAAATATAAGCCAAATAGGGCTTAATTGGAGTTAGCTGGGGTTAGTAGGGGTTATAGGTTAAGGTATCTTTCTAAGTTTGTCTATAAACCTTTTATGAGTATTTAGAATGGGTAAAGGGTGTTGTGTTGTCGAGTTGACAACTTTTGTTGACAACTTGATAACTATTTCTTGTGTTTTGTCACTAACAATCAGACTGTTATGTGATAGTTAGAGTTAGTTGAATGGTTACTGTCAGGTTTTTGGAGAGTTAATATCTCTTGAGATGGAGATCCATGAAGTAGGGAGGTGTTTATCTGAGATGGATCAAGTTTGTAATAGTTTGAATCAATAAAATCAAATTTCTTTGCAAACTGTGCATTCCACTGGCCTACGGATACAGTCAAACAAAAAAAAACTATTGTATTTGATTTGAACATGATATTGGCTTGGTTTGGAATGTAGGAATGTCTCTTTGCATTTGTTTTTACTTTGTTATATTATCTTTTCATTGCCTTTTTCACTGAGAACACCAAGGATTTGACTGGTGTAGTGACAGTGACTGGTTACAGGTGTACAGTCAGTGATTGTTAGTTGTAACCCTCAACATGTGATAAAAAACAAGCTGATACATAAAAAAAAAAATAGAAACAAAAATCAGACATCTTAATCTATCATCTAGTCGAAAATGGAAACAAAAATCAGACTTTTTTTTAACGTTTTGCAAAGAAAAATCTGCCAATGCTGACGTGGCATTTCGAGGGAGAGGGTAAAGTACCTATTTTGTAGTGTTCTTGCCTATGAAAAAATGGGAGCTTTGGTATAGGTATTTATGGACATGCATTAAATCATAAGGGTGGGAGGATTTTTATTAGATATTATAGTTAGAACAGTTGTAGTAAACATGCATGCAATATGTGGAATTGTAGACAAAGCAAATGAATTATTTAATAGAATCCCTCAAACTTCAAAGAGATGTAATCTGAAAGAATGAAATTAAATAGTTGTAGGATACATGTGCACTAAATTAATTCTGTAAGGAAGCTCGCAAAGCCTTTGAATTAATAAAGCACTCTAGAACACATCCTATCATTGTAAGCTTTGTTTGTGCTTTGTGTGCACACAACCATGCAAGTTTAGTGAATGAGGGCTATATATACTTCAATCACATGATTAGCCCATATTGTATTATATACATTATCGATCAATAGGTTTGCATGGTTGAATTTCATGTCCACACTGACTATCTTGTAGACACCCTAAACCTTATTATTAAGATACTAGATAGAATTGTGGTGGTTGTGTGGATGTATTTTCTTGGTGTGTGTAGAACATGTATATGAATATAAACTGAGTTTTTTAAGTGCTACTTTATTAGTGGATCCTAAGAATGGTGCAAATTATATTCTTCAACAAAATATCTATATGAAAGTGGGCATGTGTGTGAGGTTCAAATAATAATGAAACTGATAAAAGAACAAAATTGAAAAGATAACTATATGTAGGTGGATTGAAGGCCATAAAATATAACATTGTTTTTGAGAAGGAAATAGATCAAATCCAAAAACAAAAGAGCTCCTTGCAGAGTTGAAGAAATGGCATTGCAAATGAAGACAACAGTGTATTTCTAGATTCAAGATCCCTACTTAATAGTGTGGAAGAGAAGGAAACATAATTATTTATCAGCCACCATAGTGCAAATTCAACATGCTGTATTTCATTTGTTAAACATGGCCCTATAACAGCCTATTAGAGTTGTTAAGAACCTTTAAGTTAAATGGAAAAGCTAAATGGAAAAATATGGAAAATAGGATTGAAATATAATAATGTGATCTCTATTAGATAATAATGAAGGGAAATCCATCAAAAAATAACAAAAATATTTATCAAATTTTGTAGTTACAAGTGCCCTGCTAGACATACATACAAAATATGTGTTATGCCCTGCATACCCATCCCTACATTTTGTGTGCAAAATGTTGGGTCCCCCTTTTTCTCTTTGGTTCTTGCCTTGTCTTTGTTTTTCTTTGCTTTCTTCTCCGCGGGGTTTGTTTTCTTTTTTCTTTTTGTCTTTCGTGTCTCTGGGACCTAGTCCTGGAGTTGGTTGTTCTTTCCAAAGCTGGATTTTAGACTCCAGGATTCTCCATCATGATGTCTTCTTCTCACAAGAAGGTATGGTTGCGTGGAATCCCCGGGCCTAGAGCCCGGAGATTTGCTTGTTCTGGAATTTGTGGAAAAAGAGGCTAACTAGATTTTTACCTCGGGTATAAATAGTAACTACACACCATTTTTACAGTTACCATGATTAAACACTTGGGCATTCAGAGCGATTCTTAGGTGACCAAATTGTGATTAAGCCGTGATCACTTTGTGATTAGTGGGTTATTATCCAACAATTCAAGGTACCTATTCGTGATTAGTTGAAGGTAGAGCTAATCATAGACATGCTCCTGGTGTGCTCTTTCCTTTCTCCTCTTCAGATTTCCAGGTAGGTTCTCTGGTTTCTATTTGTTTCTATGTTTTCCTTGCTTTCCCTTCTCTGCTCTTTGGTCTACATTTTTTTTTGCTGGTTTCGTTTCGTGTTCTATTTCTGGTTCACCTCCTCTTTGTGGGTTGGCCCTGTGAGAAGGTTGTTTTCCTTTTGTGCAGCTGTAGACTAGTGGTTTTGGTGTGTGCTTCCTTAGTTTAGCTCATGTACATATATGTATGGTTGTATAAATCTGTAAATGCTATGTATTTTCTGTATATCACGTGTATATATGTTTCAAATCTCTATGTTTATGTGTATATACCTTGTATATCCTTCTGAGCTCGTGAGTTCCTCTCACTCTGTTATGTGTTTTGACCCATGAGACCGAGGTTGTCAAGACATAGTCACCACAATTCAAACTCGTCACCTCACTGGTTGAAGCCATGGTGACATTCTCTCTCCTCCATCTCATCACCTTAATGGCGGGATTAATTTCCCATGAGCGGGAATTCAAACCATGTCCCATCTGGAATTTATTTTACCCTGTGTTAGCCCACTTATCGCCGTTAATTCTGTTATGTTTCCTACCACCTGACCATGTGCCAACCCACATCACCCAAATACAGTTTCTCACTGGTCACATCGGCATGGAAATGACTAGATTATCCAGGCTTTGGGCCTCAAATAATTCCTTGTCCCGTGTTTCCCCTTGTCATTTGGTTTGATTTCCCCGGAGTCCTATTCACATTTATTGTAATGTATTCTTGGACTTTTTGATGTCTACTAACACTTGTTGAACAAATGTAGGGTGGTGATAATTTCCCTAGAGTTTTAATACTCTTTTATATATATCACATTCTAACGGTTCTCCGGTCTTGCAGGTTGTGGATAAGTTGATTGAAGATGTCTAAAGTGATCACCCCTCCTTCCAGCCTGGAGCTGCCTACCACATCCACCCGAGCGGCCACAAAAACTAAGGCTGAGAGGTTGTTGGTAAATTTGCCCTTGACCTCTAAATATCCCAAGGATGGTGACATTGTGGGATCAAAGATAGAATCCAAAGTTCAAGAGGTAATGGACACAGGGCCCGGGCCTTGGGCCAAAGTGCAAGGCTTGATTCAAGCCATTTACAGATTGAAGGCTACTAGAGATAATTTGGCCACTCAGATCACCACCTCTGGCATCATTAAGGTAGCAAACTTTCCTTGTTTGGTGCAATCATCGGAGTTCATACTCCAACTAGAAACATTGTATAATGCACCAACTTAGACCATCTTACTCTCATATCCCCTGCGACTACAGTACCCAGCAACGATCGTCACCCTAGATGCAACAATGTTTGCCTTGGGGATGGGGATCCTCCAATTCAATGGATCCATTATCTAGAATCGGCTCCAGATATTGTAGGAGTTCGAGGGCGCAGAACTCATTTCCTGGCAACATATTAATAGCCACTAGCTGGAGGTCCCAAAGAGGGATTATAGGAGGATGAAGTTGGAGATTCCCCACGGGGAGTTTAAAGAGACCATCTAGGTGGGCATTGTATTTTTATGTAGGATTTTTAGATTGCCCCATGCCTAGGATTTCTTGGCATGGATGTACTACTTTCTATACTACATCACCACTCGTAGTCAAACTTTCAACTGGGCGGCCCTCATATCTTGTCACTTAGACAAGTAGCTGAAGGCCATTACCTAGAATTCCAGGTTCTACATGACATCATATGTGCTATGGGAACTAGCACAACAAAGACCATCTTTTACAGGTTTGGGAATAGTTGGGGATCTTGGAAATAGCCCGGGCCAAATGACACCATGGGATCATTATCCCCAAGTGCAATGGGAACTTAGTTTCTCAAATTTCTACTGGGTAAATGATACTTTCATTTACCACAACATTCTAACACTTACTCGGGACCCCGGGTACAAACTGTCACAAGAAGGGATGATTTTGGTCAGCTCCTATGGCTGCTATTTCATTCAATTCCAACATCACACCTACATTCGGGTGACAAGCTTCAACGGGAAGCCCCATCTTCTTCCTGGGTATTGCAGGGATAGAATTATTATTTTAGAGTTCTATCGGCAGATGATGGATCTGCATGCCTTCTTCATATTGAAGAATCTCATCAATGTTCCATTCCCTTTTTCATGTGGGAATTATACATGCAGCCTATAGTGAATTGAAGAACATGGGGCTGGTGGAATTCCACCATGCCTGAAAGAATTGCGATCCTCTTGGCAAGATTGGCACAACACTTCCCTAGGCATCCCCACCCCATGAAGTGGACATTGAAGACTTTTGGGTAGAATACCAAGACATTTTTGATCTCTGGGCCTGACAACACTCACGGGTGAGAAAAGGGCTCATGAAAGCACTTGACCTTCTGACTTTCTTGAAAGGCTTTCAAGATGACGGGCTACTAGAGAATCCAGCATATAAAGAGCAAGGATTGGAAAATAAAGATCTTCCTCTAGTGGATTGGGCCACCCCTAAGGACCTGACAATTGAAGGGGTATGTGATCACATTATAGAAGCAAGTCACCAGTATTTTACCCAGGCATGTCCCAAGAGCACCTAAAAGAAACCAATAGTCAAATAGGCTACTCGCTCTTCAGCCGATGCTAGACCTTCATCCTCTATGGCCGCTGAACCAAGAACAAGTAACTGAAAAGAGAAAGAGAGTTTCCCCATCACCAAAGTGCCTCCACAAATCCCCACCCTTCTAATGGAACAGTTACATTAACAAATGGAGTTAGCAAAGTTGGCCAGCCAGCAAATAAGTATGTAGGTATCCTCCAGGCTCCTTGTAGCTCTAGTAGCATCTGCTTACCCGGTAGGATCCCTGTTGTTGGAAGCCATGATGGACAGACAGACTTTTGCTAAGGCAGAGTCTACTAGTATTCTGGACACTGGGGCTCCACTGATAAGGAAAAAGAAGAAGGTGACCCCTACACCAAGCGTAGCCGCCAGTCCCGGTATGCTAGAGATGCCCCTAGTGGATGTCAGTTCAGACTCTCCCAAAGTAGAGGATATTTTGAACTCCTCGCCCCCACATGATGATTTTGATGACACTTTCTCAGAGGAGAAACTCATGGAACTCCAACAAGATATGGGTCATGTGGTGGAGGAGGTTGCAGCTCAAGACAAAGAAGAGGCCCTCATAGAAAAGGATACATCTAAACAAGAGGCTCAAGAAGAAGTACAAACAGAGCCTGAGTAAGAGAAGATACCATTCCAAGAGACTGAGAACACACCAAAGAAATCCACAGATGAGCAACCGACGATCGGGGAACCCAGACCCATGAGATCAACCGTACCCATGACTATCATGCTCTGAGTTCCTTTTCTAACTTTGAGTGGTCAGGTGCCCCAGAGCACATTTGGTGAAGTAGTAATGGTGGCCACCTTGTTAAATTTTGGCCAGAGATATCACCCACCTCTAGAGGATGTTCTGGAAAAGTAGAATGTTCCAACAGATGAGGCCAATGAGGCCTAAGAGCAATAGCAACAAATTGATCAAGAGACCCTGGTTAAAGAAAATTTAGAATCAGCTGACACTGGGAGGGATGAGGTCCCTAAAAATATAGATGATCTTAAAACCAGAGAGAAGGTTCTAGATAGCACTATAGAAGACACCGGTATGGTGGAAAATGTTGAAGGCTCTAGAGAATAGGAAAAAGAACAAGAACAAGAAAAGGAACTAGAATGAGAGTGGCAGAAAGAGCCTGAGGACAATGTGTATTCTAGGAATGTGCCGCCAGATTTCAAAAGGAATCTGAGTGAACATGTCTTAGCAGCAAAGCCACCCCAATGGCTGGTTCAATCAAAGAAAAGAAAGGCCCTGATGGCGACCTCAGGCGCTACGCTCTCATTGGTGGAAATGATGGCCAAGAATGTAGAGACTAAAAGGCCCAAGAAAGCATGAATAGTCCATACTCTCTGGACTGATCCAGTAGGTAGTGTAGTTGCGATTATCACAACACCCCCTTCAGATGTAGAGGTAGCAGTCGTAAGGCCTAAAAATTACAACATAACAAAAGTAGCATTGGGGAGGAGAGATAAACAGGGTGAGCTAGATCTACTGAAAGAAGCCACCAAAGTGATAGAGGCTAGATACATCAAACAAGGCTAGAAGTTGAAGGAGGAAAAAGAGACAAATGCAAATCTCCTCGCGCTTCTGGTAGAACTTACACAACCTTTGTCCGAGGTCCACCCCAGAGCCCCTTCCTCCAGATTGCCGCTTGCGCAGGGTGATGTGGATTCTCTATGAATCATGAAGAAGAAATCACAAGCTATGGATGGGTGGGCCACTGAGAAAGTGACCACCATGAGGTAATTTTTGGTGGTGTCCCTCCAAGAACTTTATCGGGTTGATGTTCTTCTCAACTAGGCAAAGGGCTCCACTATTATATGGGAGCAAGATTTAGCGAAGTATGAAAAATGGAAGGCCGGGTTGGAATAAATACGCAACACAGGAGAAGAAGTCTCAATAGAGGCAGGGATTTTTGGAGATGAATCATATGATTCCCTCCAGGTCCAGTACTCCAGACTTGTCCTCAGGGGTGAGGTATGCAAGGAATTTGTTAAGGCCTTGAAAGAAAAAGTGACAGCCACCTAGTACCCCATGGGTCTATTTAAAGCATTCGTGGTTGGAGAATCACAAATTGATCCCTTCACTACTGGGACATCTACCCCAGAGGACTATGTCCTCAGCAAGTTTCATGAGTAGATGGAGTCACTGTATCTGCCTACCAGAGATTTTGGATAGGGTAGGCTATCCAGATTGTCCAAAACAATGATCTGATCACATGATGCCATAAAGATGGTGGATGAATTTTGGAGTGGGGTCGAAGATGTTTAGGAGGCATTGGAGGTTGTCTGCAGTCGGTGGGACATCATTAGAGATGTAGATGAAGAAAGAATAGGCTAAGTGTTGGAAGCTTGGGAAAAATCATAAGGAACAATAATGTTCTCCAGAGCCCGAAGAATCTCACCAACTATGTTTCAGTTGTATTCATTCATTCTTTTAGAATGTAAGTTCCCAGATCCTAGAATTCTGGATCCCACATTTTTGAATTCTTTAAGTGACCCATGTCCCAATTTCCAAGGCCAATCAGTCACTTTCAAGGTAGTTAATAAAGGTTGTCAGAAGGTAGGTAACCGTAACAGGGCACATTTGATTGATAAGAGGATTTCTGACAGATGGTCTTCCCAAGGTGCAAATTCAATGTTACACCTTGCACATCAAAGATAGTGAGCCACCCTCCCATTTATGAGGCATGTAGCCTCAATCCCCGAGGGATCAAATTTCTTCATTCTCCTCCAGGCTCTCTTCTCAAGGCCGATTCTTCCACTCCTCCTTTTTTGTCTTATTCTTCTGACATGTCAGACCTTCTCCATCTCGAGGTCCTTTGTAGCATGGCGTAGGTAGTACCAGCCACCAAAAAATAGTATTATATTGTAAAGTGTAAAATAAGTTAGGTCAGTTTTAGGTCAAATGATGTGTATAAATAACAAGTTTGACCTCATTCTAAGGGTCAACAAAATTGATGATTTTACAGTCCATAGCTAATAGCAATCTGGTTTTCTTAGTTCTTAGTTGCAGAATTCAATGCTCCATAGTTTCTAAGCTTTCAATAGTTAAATGCTCCCTTGGAGCCACCATTCTAATATGCACCAGTGCTTGCTGGCAGAGATGTTAATGAAGAAGGAAGAGATCTGTCAATGAAGTTGTTAGCATTCTGTCTTCTAGGTTAACGGTATTTTATGCTTCATTTTCTTTATGTCCTTTGCTCTGGTACTTAAAGTAGATTAATGACCTCCTTTCCTTTGCTACTGATAAAATATGAGTTGATCATCTTGTGTTTCTTCGGTATTAGTGTACTGTGTTAGAGCATTTTTTATGTTTTGAATGTTTAGTATAACTATAGGTAGATGAAATATTTCTAACTTTGTAGTATATTTTGAAGTTTATTTGTCAAGATGAATGTGTGCTTAAAGGAAACCCCACTTATCTAAATCCCTAGAGAATATGAGTTAAGATAACCAGCTATCCCCCTCAAACAAAATAGTCACATTTCCTAACTGAGCCCTACACTGTCGAGACCTGACTCTCACATGCTTGGAGGCCTAGGGAATCTCACTTCCCTAGACAACCTTTATAGGTGAATTTGGCTGGTACCCCGGTACCCAGTAACAACTTACCTCTATTGGCGAACCCAGTCACAAGGTCCCATCAATAGAAAATGGCTCTAGAACGAGGGCATGAACTCATCCCCCTCTAAGGATTTAGATTTCACACCGCTCGAGGGTTCCCCAAGCCATAGTTTTAGGAGTCAAGTATTCAGTGGGATTGGATCATTCTCACCAGCAAGATTCAAAAGAGTCCTTAGATCAACTCCCAATCTCAAATGGTTTGTCAAACTCAAGCCTCCCACTCAAAAGAAATGGACCCCAAAAGCCAAATCAGCCACCAATGTTTGGGGATCTAGCATACCATAGAATACCCAAGTTCCCCAAGAAATCTTGGGAATTAGCACTCAACCTATTCAAAATCCAACACACCCAATGGCTGTGTATTTTGTAAATATCGGGTCACCAATGGGAACTTTTCCAGGAGCAGCCAACGATTTACCTTCACATCTAAAAAACATTTGTCCCCAATATGAGCACTTAGGCTCACAAACCATAGAAGAACATCTATAGGAATACAAAGATGCCATGAACTGATACCATATCCAACATCAAGACGTTGTGACCTGGATGTTCCCTCTGTCCCTGGGAGAGAACAAGTTGAACTGGTACCTTAACCTCCCTGCTAACTCTATCAACAATTGGTAGGACATAGAGGATTCCTTTTTGGCTTCCTTTGACGTACACATAGACCTAGAGTGGTCCCATAGCCAGTTCATTTCCATCAAGAAGGAACTGAATGAACCCTTTGCAGTATTCAACCACCGGTTCCAATGCGCCTTGAAGCAGTGCACGGGTCCCTTCATCCCATCCGCAGATGTAACTATCCAAACCTACCTAAATGCGATGGACCCCTTTGTTGCCACTCTCCTCTAGAGAACTACTGCCTCAAGTGACAGGACACTTTGGAAAAGGTTTACAACCTAGCCTTGGAGTTGTCTCATGGCCTTAACAAATCCTCGGGTGGGATTGGGCAGAGCATGCCATTTAATGTGATACCTGGTGAAACTTCTTACGTCGGGGGATATAAACCCAATTAGGAAATGGGTGCCCATGCAATGGCCATGAATCCCCAACCACCACCGATAGACCAGCAGGCTCAGTACGTATATCCATCTCAAACTCAGATAACACTAGGTCTGGAATCTTTTCCCTGGAACCAGTCGTAGAAAATACAACAACCACAGATACAACCACCCGGAGTGCCTTTCTTCTAGTCATCCACGGCTGAAGGATTGCCGCCCTCAACTCTGGTTAATGCTACCACTTTCCTAGGGAACCAACAAAAACAACCATCACACTGTGACACAAATACCCAATTGACCGCTGAGGTTGAATCCCTTCGGTGAATGTTGTCCATGCTGACTATGGACATGGGTCAACTAAAGGTGGGGTCCTACACACCCCATAATTCTAATTCCCAGAGAGAGAATATTGTCTTCAGCCAACGAAACAATAATGCCAGAGGAAGGAATTATAACAATAGGCCTCAGCCCAATCAACAATAATGGAATAACAATGCCAATACTGGAGGTCCACCTCCAAACCAAAACACCAACCATGGTGGAGATGGACCATCCCATTTCACACCAGTCATAGACATCTAGCCCATGACCAACTGGTGTAGATTGCATGACACAGGCTCTCACAATGAGGTAAACTATGACATACTGGAGAAAGTCATCATGATTTTCTAGCTGGATAGACAAAAAGCTTCTGATCCTACTCCCCTAGAACCTCCTATACAAGAGCCCACTCATGATGCCTTTTCCTGTGAGACCATCTTCTTTGGGACTACTAGAGAAGATGAAGAAGAATCCAAACTATAGGGGTTCTTTGATGAGTCAATTCCACCCTTTGAGGCCAATTCCTTCACCAACCCATGGACTCCCTACAACACTTGAAGCTAGGCTAGTAAAGGACTAGTTTACACGCCCACACCTCCCAAGGACACTCCCCAGGACAACATGACTGATCAGTCTATCCCTCCAAAAGGTTTTGGCACTAGCCAAGCTAAGGACCCGGTCGAGGGAAGCCACCAATTCCTAGGAGGAAGGTTCGACATCACAAAGGTGTTAGAACAAACCACCACCTCCATGACCTTGATGGAGGTTTTTCTGAACTAACCTAAGAAGAAGAAGTCTCCTCTAAATCTCTTGGAAAACCCAGAAGCCGTCAGCCACCCACCCAAGCCTGTCTCTTTTGAGGATGCCAATGCAGCTATCTTTTGGGGAAATACTAAAGATCTTCCCTTCCTACTGGGCCTAAACATACAAGGGAAAAACATACACAACTGCCTAGTAGATTTTGGGGCTTTTGGCAACATCATGCATTTATCCATATGCCAGAATCTCAGATTCTTACCTACCCCGTCTAATGGTGTAGTAATCCAACTGGATAAAACTACTATAAGGATGATGGGTGAACTGAATAATGTCTAGATTCAACTCATCCAGGACCCTAGGATAGCCAGTACAATTGACATCCAAGTGGTGGACATCTTAGAGACCTATGCGATGTTATTAAGTTGGAATTGGTCCAAGTCCCTGAATGGATACTTTTCGACCAACTTCTCCCACTTATGGCTCCCCTAGGAAGGATAATCTAACAAGATCTAGGTTGAAAGTGAACCCCAGATGAGACAGGCCCTCACCAAAGTCTAGAGGGTGAATGAGGTCCTATTCTCTGAGACTTCCCCCGAGGTATACCAACCCCTTGACATCCTAACATTTGATTTCACCCCCGGGAAGGATCCCATAGTTCTGCAGAGAACTCAAAACCTAAAAGAAAAATTGAGGGTTGAGGTTAACTCTTAGGGTGCTGCAGTGACCCCCACCACACTCTTGTTTGGGACTTGGTGTTGGGTGCATTATCAGAAACATTCAAAGCTATATTATGAACCTTTCCTGGCCGCTTCTACCCAACATATCAATGCCCTCCAGAAGATAGAACACACACGTGATTCCCCAAGAACTAGTGCTTCTACTAGCAGCACCTTTTTGATGCCACATGCCCGAGACTCCCAACCAAAAATCTCTTTGAATATAAACCTCACCTGTGTACCATTAGTGCCGAAGGAAACTCCTCCCAATCCTCCCAAAAATAATCCAAAGACCACTTCGTCTTCTGAGCCCCAGATAACAAATCATGACTTGTGGACCCTTAAGTTCGATGGGTCTCGATCCAAACAGGGATGTGGGCTGGGGTGGAATTAATCAACCCATAGGGGAAATCCCTCCTCACGTCATATAGGCTATAGTTCAACTACATGAATAATGTCATGGAATATGAGGCTTTGGTCCTTAGACTCCTATTTTCACTAAGAAAGGGAATTACTCGCCTCTGGGCCCTGGGTTATTTAGAGTTGATTTTTAAACAAGTCCAGAGTCAGTATACCTATCACGATAAGAGGTTGGCTACATACTGCAATTGGGAATGGAGCCTTATTGAATATTTCAATGCTTTTGGCATTGATCTTATTCCCAAGAGATGGAACTATGTCCCAGATGCCCTTGTTGTTTCTGCCAGCACACTTGAGCCAATGGCTAGCTAACGACTCCAAAGATTTTTAGTTGAGATGATCCCCACCCAGTCCATTCCAAACAATGTCACCCATTTTCAAGCCTTTGAGGAAGATCAACATATCCTGGCCTTCATGGCCAATGTTGGTGTCTTTGAAGAATAGATAGTGGAAGAGAGAGATCATGATGATACTAGGAAAGGTGAGGAAGATGATGGGATCATGGACCTACCAACCAACACCATTCCTAACGAGATGGTCGCACTTGATTGAATCTTTGACTCAGACCCTCCGGGTCAGGAGAAGATACCATCCTCCTCTAAGGGAGGAAAATTTGAGAAAGTAAACATCGGCCAACCTGGTGAGGAGAAAATGATACACATTGGCACCTCTTGCTCCCCTGAGGAGAAGGAGAAGATTCTCGCGGTTCTCTGAGAATACATAGATGTAATCGCGTGGGAGTATGAGGACTTGAAAACCTATGATACATCCATTATGACTCATACTCTCCCACTCAAACTTGATGCTAAGCCTTTCCAGAAAAACCAATGACTATTCAACCCACTGATTGAGCCTCTAATTCATCAGGAGGTCCAAAAAATGCTGTCAGCCCAGATAATCTTTCCCATTTGGCACACTACATGGGTTGCCAAGCTAGTCCTTGTGAGGAAGAAAAGTGGCAAGATTCGCCTTTGCATGGATTTCTAAAATTTGAACAAGGCCTCCAAGAAATACAATCACCCTCTCCCCTTGTTGGATGAGGTATTGGAAATTGTGAATGGATCACAAATGATGTCTTTCCTGGATGGGTACTCTAGGTATAACCAAGTCATGGCTAAGTTTGAAGATAGAGACAAAATGGTGTTTACCACCAAGTGGGGAACATTTTCCTACTAGAGAATGCCCATTGGTTTGATTAATGTAGGGGCTACATTTCAGAAGGTTATGGACTTTGCGTTCAAGGGCCTTGGGAACCGGTGCATAATCATCTACGTGGATGATTTAACCATCTTTTCTTAGGATAGCCGTGATCACTCCGCCCACCTCGCCCTGATTTGTGAGAGATTTTTCCAGTATGGAATATCCCTCAACCCTAAGAAATGCATATTTATGTTCACAGAAGGGAAGTTGCTTGGGCATATTGTCTTTGAGAAGGTTATATCCATTGACCCTAAGAGAGTTGAAGCATTGCTAAACCTACAAATTCTTGACAGCAAGAAAGAAATGAGGTCTTTCTTTGGAAAGATCAATTTTTTCCAGTGGTTCATCACTGGATTCACCGAGATCATAAAACCACTCAACAAAATGATGAATAAAGATACCAAAATTGAGTGGAGTCTTGAAACAAAGTGGGCATTCGCCTAGACCAAGCAAACAATAATGGAGGCACCAGTTCTGGCTAGTCCGGACTACTCCCTCCCTTTCTATATCTATTCTTTTGCTTCAACACATTTTTCTATGGTAGTATTGACCCAAAAGGTTGAAGGGGAAGAATGACCAATAGCTTTCATGAGCTCCCCCTTTAAAAATGCTAAAGTCTGGTATTCATCATTAGAAAAGTAGGCCTTTTCTCTTGTTTGTGTCGTGAAGAAATTCTGGCATTACATTCTTCGGAGCAAGGTACATGCTATTATCCTAGAATAGGTGGTGAAACCTCTGCTAATGCAGAGTGAATTGGGTGAGAGATAGGGGAAATGGATATCCATCCTCCATGAATATGATTTGGA
Organism: Thuja plicata; assembly: GCA_018584345.1. Classification (NCBI taxonomy): domain Eukaryota; kingdom Viridiplantae; phylum Streptophyta; class Pinopsida; order Cupressales; family Cupressaceae; genus Thuja; species Thuja plicata. The sequence goes on from MU227057.1 coordinate 348,959, forward strand.
AATGCAACCCATGAAGATAGCCCGAGGCCAAGGATTATTTTGAGCAATGGCAAAAGAGACTCCCCGAATCGAATGTTAGACATACACCGCGGAGTCTATCATTCGAGATCCATGGTACATAGACCTGGTGTACTTACTATTTAATAATAGATGCCCAGAGGGATTGCCTCCAAACAAACGTCGTGCCCTGCGATTGAAAAGTGCACACTTCATGATAAAAAATGCCATGATTTTTCATAGGAACTGTGAGGGAGTGTACCTCTGGTGCCTCGATAGGGTTCAAGATGCAAAAATAATAAAAGAATTCCATAGGAATTTTGGAACTAGGCATGGCTTAGTTGATGCCACCACCCATCAGATCCTTTAGGCTAGATACTATTGGCCATGTATCTTTAAAGATGTCTAAACCCATGTTAGGAAGTACCACACTTGCCAAACTGTGACACATCGTGAGTGGAACCCGGCCATGCCTTTGCAGCCAATCTTTGAAGCTAGACCTTTCACCCAATGGGCATTTGAATTCATCAAGAAAATCAACCCCAACTCATCTACAAACCACTAGTACATTCTAACTACTACCAATTACTGCACTCGGTGGTCTGAAACAATACCTTTTAAAAATAATATGATAGATGTAGTTATAAAATTCCTAGACAAAAACATCATCACAAGATTTGGAATGCCCTTTGCTATGGTATGTGACAATGGTCTAGTGTTTTCTTTAGTGCAATTACTTGAATGGACCTATGACTAGAAGATCATTCTAAAGTTTTTCAGCAACTATTTCCCCCAGGGGAATGGTGTGGCTGAATCAACCAAAAAAAAATTGCTTGAAGTGATCAAACACCTGATAGAACAGAATCCCCGGGACTGGCACCAAAAGTTGAGATTCACCCTCTGGGTAGGATCATATTCAAATTAAGGCCACCTTGGGGACATCCCCATTCTATCTGGTTTATGGCCAGAACCCAGTGTTCCCTGTTAACTTACAAATCCTAGTTTTACAGTTTATGTAGGAATTTAGCAAACAAGATAATATTGTGGAGGTTCAGCTCCTAAATCTGGTGCAGATGGAGGAGCAAAGAGATGCAACCCTTGAACATTTTGTGTGTCACCAAGTAGTAGTGAAATGATGGTTTGACCGAAGAGCCCCATATAAGGCCTTTCAGATTTTGGATTTGGTCCTCTTGTGGGATAAGGCCCAGGAAAAGAAAGGAAAGCACACTAAATTTCAACAGCTTTGGCTCGGACCATATTTGATCTTAGAGATCTAGGGGGAAAATACCTATCACCTCAATACCATAACCGGGGAACCTATTCCATTGCCTATCAACGGATAGTTTCTCAAACATTATTTCGAATGAGGCAGGTTTGTCCAGAGTTGTATTATATGTAAATCTTCTTGCTTGTAAATATTTCTTTCTTGGTGCTCCGTTTGGAGTGCCTTGTCTTGTAAATAGTTTTGGTTGGCTATCCTCTGGGACTGCCCCTTTTCTTTTGTTTTGCTTTCATCTTTGTTCTTTCTTTTTCAGGGTTTCCAGTGTTTTTACCTCTAGTCTCTGGGATGGTACCTTTTGTATTACAGTGAACTTGGAATCTATTGTTAGCATGGTGGAATTGGTCTGGTCTCCAGATTTATTGTAAGTTTGGTAACAAGCTATGAGTAATCTTCATCAGATTTATCCCCAAAAGTCTGGCAATCAGTTAAATCAAAATCAAATGGAACAAGTAATTAGACACACCGAGATTAGATCGGTTGCACTGGTTGGTTGGCCCAAGTCTGAAATTTTAAAATTCTTCCCGTGTCCATTTTTTTTCTTCTCTATTTAGAAAATTAAGGTGGATGGAAGGGTGAAAGAAGTACCACCGTTAAATTTAGCTTAATGGTGAAAGAAGTACCGCCTTCCCATCCAGAAAAGAATAAAATTATATGGATAAAAAGGGAAAAAGATAGAGAAACTCTGGTATCTAGGATAAACGAGAAAATTTGATGACTTTGGATTGATATATATAGTGCTTCTTCTCTGCTTCTCCCAGAGGTCATCGGCTTGATTTTATTCCAAAGCACACACTGCACAACTAACAAAAGACCAAGGATTGAATCATGTATGAGCCAGAATTTCTCAGACACTTCGCACCTTGCAAACAAGATGCCTTGAGTAATGATTGGTTTCAGTTTTGCTAACCAGAGATTCTATGGTTCTCAAATGTGCTAAAGCATTCATCCCAGATAGTCACCATTTGTTATGCTCTACATACCCGTCCCTACATTTTGTGTGCAAAATGTTGGGTCCCCCTTTTTCTCTTTGTCTCTTGCCTTGTCTTTTTTTCTTTGCTTTCTTCTCTGGGTTTTCCCTCCCTAGGGGGTTTATTTTCTTATTTTCTTTTTGTCTTTTGTGTCTCTGGGACAAGGTCCTGGAGTTGGTTTTTCTTTCTAGAGCCAGATTCCAGACTCCAAGATTCTTCGTCATGATGTCTTCTTCTTGCAAGAAGGTATGGTTGCGTGGAATCCTTGAGCCTGAAGCCCAGAGGTTTTCCTATTCCAAAGTTTGTGAGAAAAGAGGGTAACTCACTTTTGACCTCGGGTATAAATAGTAAGTACACACCACTTTTATAGTTACCACGATTAAACACTTGTGCATTTTGAGTGATTCTTAGGCGACCAAATTGTGATTAAGCTGTGATCACTATGTTCCTAGTGCATTATTATCCAATGATTCAAGGTACCTATTTTTGATTAGTTGAAGGTAGAGCTCATTGCAGACGTGCTCCTGGTGTGCTCTTTCCCTTCTCCTCTTTGAATTTACAGGTAGCTTCTATGGTTTCTATTTTTTTCTGTGTTTTCCTTGCTTTTCCTTCTCTACTCTTTGGTCTATTTTTTGTTCACTGGTTTCATTTCGTGTTCCATTTCTGGTTCGCCACCCATTGGTGGGTTGGCCCTATGAGAAGGTTGTCTGCCTTCTGCGCAGTTGTAGACTAGTGTTTTTGGTGCGTGCTGCCTTAGTTTAGGTCATCTATATATATGTATGGTTGTGTAAATCTATAAATGCTATGTATTTTTTGTACATCATGTGTATATATGTTTTAGCTCTCTGTGTTTATGTGTATATACCTTGTATATCTTTCTGATCTCGTGAGTTCCTCGTGCTCTATTATGTTTTTTCACACATGAGACCACGGTTTGAACTCGATACCTTGCTGGTTCAAGCCATGGCAGCTTTCTCTCTCCTCCATCTCGTCACCTTAGTGGCAGGATAAATTTCCCATGACTGGGCATTCAAACCGTGTCCCATCTGGAATTTATTTTACCTCATGTCAGCCCACTTGTCACCGTTAATGCTTTTATTTCACCTGCCACCTGACAACGTGCCAACCCACGTCAGCCGAATATGGTTTCTTACTAGTCACATCGACATGACAATAGCTAAAGTATCTGGGCTCTGGGCCTCAAACAATTCCTTGTCCCATGTTTCCCCTTGTCATTTGGTTTGATTTCCCCAGAGTCCTATTTAGGTTTAATGTAAGGTATTCTGGGACTTTCTAATGTATGCTAACACTTGTTGAACAAATGTAGGGTGGTGACAATTTCCCTGGAGTTTTAATACTCTTTTTATATATATAACCTTCTAACAATTCTCCGATCTTATAGGTTGTGGATAAGTTGATTGAATATGTTCGACGTGATCACCCCTCCTTCCATCTTGGAGCTACCTACCACATCCACCCGAGTGGCCACAAAAACTAAGGCCAAGAGGTTGTTGGAAAAGCTTCCCTTGATCTCTAAATATCCCAAGAACGGTGCCATTGTGGGATGAAAGATAGAATCCAAAGTTCAAGAGGTAACAGACACAAGGCCTAGGCCTTGGGCCGAAGTGCAAGGCTTGATTCAAGACATTTACAAATTGAAGGCCACTGGAGATACTCTGGCCACTCAGATTGGCGCCTCTAGCATCATCAAGGTGGTAAAATTTCCTTGTTTAGTGCAATCATCAGAGTTAATACTCCAAATAGAAAAATTGTATAATGTGCCAACTCAGATGGTCTTACTCATAGATCCCCGGCCACTATAATACCCAGCAATGATCGTCACCCTAGAAACAACAAATTTTGCCTCGGGACTGGGGATCCCACAATTTAATAGATCCATTAGCCAGAATCAGCTCTAGACAATGCAAGAGTTTGAGGGCGCATAACTCATTTCTTGGCAACATATCAATAGTCATTGACTGAAGGTTCCAAAGAGGGATTATAGGAGGATGAAGTTGGAGATTCCCCATGGGGAGTTTAAAGAGCCCATCCAGGTAGGCATTGTATTTTTATGCAGGATCTTCCGATTGCCCCATGCCCAGGATTTCTCAGCATGGAAGTACTACTTTTTATACTACATCACCACTCGAAGTCAAACTTTCAACTGGGCAACCCTCATATCTAATCACGTAGATAAGAAACTAAAGGCCATTGCCTAGAATTCCAAGTTCTACATGACGTCATATGTGCTATGGGCACTAGCACAATAAAGACCAACTTTTCTAGGTTTGGGAACAGTTGGGGATCTTGGAAATGGCCCAGGCCAAATGACACCATGGGATCATTATCCCCAAGTGCAATGGGAACTTAGTTTCTCAAATTTTTGTCAGGTAAATGATACTTTTGTTTACTACAACATTCTAACACTTACTTGGGATTCTGGGTACAGACTGTCACAAGTGACGATGACTCTAGTCAGCTGCTATGGCCACTAATTCATTCAATTTTAACATCACACCTACATTCAGGTGACAGGCTTCAACGGGTAGCCCCATCTTCTTCCCTGGTATTGCAGGGATAGAATTATTCTTTTAAATTTTTATTGATAGATGATGGATCTACACGCCTTCTTCACATTGAAGAAGGTCATCAACGTTCCATTCCCATTTTCATGTGGGAATTATACATGCAGCCTCGCTGCGGCCCGGGAGGTAGATAGTGAATTCAAGAACATGGGACTGGTGGAATTCCACCATGCTTGGAAGAATTATGATCCTCTTGGAAAGATTGCCACAACACTTCCCCAGGCATCCCTACCCCACGAAGTGGACATTGAAGACTTTTGGGTGGACTTCCAAGATAGTTTTGATCTCCGGGCCTGACAACACTCATAGATGAGCAAAGGGCTCATGAAAGCACTCGACCTTCAGACTTTCCTGAAAGGCTTTAAATATGATGGGCCACTGGAGAATCCAACATATATAGAACAAGGGTTGGACAAATTAGATCTTCCTCCAGTGGATTGGGCAACCCCTAATGACCTAATGATTGAAGGGGTATGTCGCCCCATTATAGAAGCAAGTCAGCAATATTTTTCCTAGGCATGTCCCAAGAGCACCTAAAAGAAACCAATGGTCAAATGACCTACTCCCTCTTTAGCTGGTGCTAGACCTTCATCCTTCGCAATCGCTGAACCAAGCACAAGTAAGGGAAAAGAGAAAGAGAGTGTCCCCATCCCCAAAGTCCCTCCATAAATCACTGCCCTTCTCATGGCACAATTACATCAACAAATGGAGTTGGAAAAGATGGCCAGCCAGCAGATAAGTATACAGGTATCCTTCGGCCTCCTTATAGCTCTAGTAGCATCTTCTCACCCGATGGGATCCCTATTGTTGGCAGCCATGATGAGCAGATAGACTTTCACTGAGGTGGAGTCTACTAGTACTCTAGACACTGGGGCTCCGCTGATAAGGAAAAAGAAGAAGGTGACCTTTACACCAAGCATAGCTAATAGTCCCGGTATGCCGGAGATACCCCAGGTGGATGTCAGTTCATACTCTCTTGAATTAGAGGATATTTTAGACTCCTCACCCCCACATGATGATTTTGATGACACTTTCTCAGCGGAGGAACTCATGGAACTCCAACAAGATATGGGTCATGCAGTGCAGGAGATTGCAGCACAGGACAAAGAAGAGGCCCCCATAGAAAGGGAAATCCTGGTAGAAAAGGATACATCTGAGTAAGAGGCTTAGGAATAAGTACAAACGGGGCCTAAGTGAGAGAAGATACCATTCCATAGAAGAGAAACCAATGATTAGGGAACCCAGACCCATGGGATCAACCATACCCCCGACCATCATGCTCCAAGCACCTTTGGTAACTCTGGGTGATCAGGTACCCTGGAGCACATTTGGTGAAGCAGTAAGGGTGGCCGCCTTGTTAAATTTTGGCTAGAGACCTCACCCACCTCCAAAGGAGAATGTTCCAATAGATGAGGCTAATGAGGCCCAAGAGAAACAACAACAAATTGATCATGAGGCCCCAGTTAATGAAAATGTGGAATCAGCTAACACTGGGAGAGACGATGTCCCTAAAAATATAGACAATCTTAAGACTAGAGAAAAAGTTCTGGATAGTGTTGTTCCCTTTTCTTGTTGACATAAAAATACTCCTCAAAAGGTTCACTCTATTTATCCCTGACATGATCAAGCATAGAGTAGAACAATAGTAACAAGGTCTTGAGACCTCCTACACTTTGAGCTCCACAAACTCGGGCAGGATTACCCTTGAAAACTTAGAATAATGAAATCACTAAATTATTCTAGCTTGCTATTGGTGGAATTACAGTGAATGATCACTGTAACTTTTACTAAAATAGACCAAACTAAAAGTAAAGATTGATTTTAATAATGATAGTCATTTGATTGAACGAAAAATAGACCAGTGCCAATTCTTAGGGCATGGAGTCATCTCTGAATAATGTTAACCAGCATGATTGAGAACAAAACTTAAGGAAATTACAGGATCTAACACAAACATAGATATACCTTATATATCTACCTCAGTACACTTAGCCAAATTAATCCATCAGATTCATTTGCTACCCTGA